>CAXARU010000175.1:0-125317 GCA_963971365.1 Lasioglossum villosulum
CATCGTTATACATGTTTAGATGTGTTTACACACGTTTCGACAAGTTCGGACGTTTTAAGACACGATTACACACGTTTCAACACGTCTAGACGAGTTAACACACGATTAAACACGTTTAACCACGTTTCGTCACGTTTAGACACGTTTTGACACTTTTAGTCAAGTTTAGACGTGTTAATCATCGTTATACATGTTTAGATGTGTTTACACACGTTTCGCAAGTTCAGATGTGTTAAGACACGATTACACACGTTTTGACACGTCTAGACGTGTTAAGACACGATTACACACGTTTCAACACGTCTAGACGAGTTAACACACGATTAAACACGTTTAACCACGTTTCGTCACGTTTAGACACGTTTTGACACTTTTAGTCAAGTTTAGACGTATTTATCATCGTTATACATGTTTAGATGTGTTTACACACGTTTCGACAAGTTCGGACGTTTTAAGACACGATTACACACGTTTAAACACGTCTAGACGTGTTAAGACACGATTAGACACGTTTAAACATGTTTCGACACGTTTAGACACGTTTCGACACTTTTAGTCAAGTTTAGACGGGTTTATCATCGTTATACATGTTTAGATGTGTTTACACACGTTTCGACAAGTTCGGACGTTTTAAGACACGATTACACACGTTTCAACACGTCTAGACGAGTTAACACACGATTAAACACGTTTAACCACGTTTCGTCACGTTTAGACACGTTTTGACACTTTTAGTCAAGTTTAGACGTGTTAATCATCGTTATACATGTTTAGATGTGTTTACACACGTTTCGCAAGTTCAGATGTGTTAAGACACGATTACACATGTTTTGACACGTCTAGACGTGTTAAGACACGATTAGACACGTTTAAACATGTTTCGACGCGTTTGGACACGTTTCGACACGTTTAAACACGTTTCGACACTTTCAGACGTTTTCAGCACCGTTATACACGTTCAGACGTGTTAAGACACGATTAGACACGTTTAAACATGTTTCGACACGTTTAGACACGTTTCGACACTTTTAGTCAAGTTTAGACGGGTTTATCATCGTTACACATGTTTAGATGTGTTTACACACGTTTCGACAAGTTCGGACGTTTTAAGACACGATTACACACGTTTAAACACGTCTAGACGTGTTAAGACACGATTAGACACGTTTAAACATGTTTCGACACGTTTAGACACGTTTCGACACTTTTAGTCAAGTTTAGACGGGTTTATCATCGTTATACATGTTTAGATGTGTTTACACACGTTTCGACAAGTTCGGACGTTTTAAGACACGATTACACACGTTTCAACACGTCTAGACGAGTTAACACACGATTAAACACGTTTAACCACGTTTCGTCACGTTTAGACACGTTTTGACACTTTTAGTCAAGTTTAGACGTGTTAATCATCGTTATACATGTTTAGATGTGTTTACACACGTTTCGCAAGTTCAGATGTGTTAAGACACGATTACACACGTTTTGACACGTCTAGACGTGTTAAGACACGATTACACACGTTTCAACACGTCTAGACGAGTTAACACACGATTAAACACGTTTAACCACGTTTCGTCACGTTTAGACACGTTTTGACACTTTTAGTCAAGTTTAGACGTATTTATCATCGTTATACATGTTTAGATGTGTTTACACACGTTTCGACAAGTTCGGACGTTTTAAGACACGATTACACACGTTTAAACACGTCTAGACGTGTTAAGACACGATTAGACACGTTTAAACATGTTTCGACACGTTTAGACACGTTTCGACACTTTTAGTCAAGTTTAGACGGGTTTATCATCGTTATACATGTTTAGATGTGTTTACACACGTTTCGACAAGTTCGGACGTTTTAAGACACGATTACACACGTTTCAACACGTCTAGACGAGTTAACACACGATTAAACACGTTTAACCACGTTTCGTCACGTTTAGACACGTTTTGACACTTTTAGTCAAGTTTAGACGTGTTAATCATCGTTATACATGTTTAGATGTGTTTACACACGTTTCGCAAGTTCAGATGTGTTAAGACACGATTACACATGTTTTGACACGTCTAGACGTGTTAAGACACGATTAGACACGTTTAAACATGTTTCGACGCGTTTGGACACGTTTCGACACGTTTAAACACGTTTCGACACTTTCAGACGTTTTCAGCATCGTTATACACGTTCAGACGTGTTAAGACACGATTAGACACGTTTAAACATGTTTCGACACGTTTAGACACGTTTCGACACTTTTAGTCAAGTTTAGACGGGTTTATCATCGTTACACATGTTTAGATGTGTTTACACACGTTTCGACAAGTTCGGACGTTTTAAGACACGATTACACACGTTTAAACACGTCTAGACGTGTTAAGACACGATTAGACACGTTTAAACATGTTTCGACACGTTTAGACACGTTTCGACACTTTTAGTCAAGTTTAGACGGGTTTATCATCGTTATACATGTTTAGATGTGTTTACACACGTTTCGACAAGTTCGGACGTTTTAAGACACGATTACACACGTTTCAACACGTCTAGACGAGTTAACACACGATTAAACACGTTTAACCACGTTTCGTCACGTTTAGACACGTTTTGACACTTTTAGTCAAGTTTAGACGTGTTAATCATCGTTATACATGTTTAGATGTGTTTACACACGTTTCGCAAGTTCAGATGTGTTAAGACACGATTACACACGTTTTGACACGTCTAGACGTGTTAAGACACGATTACACACGTTTCAACACGTCTAGACGAGTTAACACACGATTAAACACGTTTAACCACGTTTCGTCACGTTTAGACACGTTTTGACACTTTTAGTCAAGTTTAGACGTATTTATCATCGTTATACATGTTTAGATGTGTTTACACACGTTTCGCAAGTTCAGATGTGTTAAGACACGATTACACACGTTTCGACACATCTAGACGTGTTAAGACACGATTAGACACGTTTAAACATGTTTCGACGCGTTTAGACACGTTTCGACACTTTTAGTCAAGTTTAGACGGTTTTATCATCGTTATACATGTTTAGATGTGTTTACACACGTTTCGACAAGTTCGGACGTTTTAAGACACGATTACACACGTTTCAACACGTCTAGACGAGTTAACACACGATTAAACACGTTTAATCACGTTTCGACACTTTCAGACTTTTTCAGCATCGTTATACACGTTCAGACGTGTTAAAACACGATTAAACACGTTTAAACATGTTTCGACACGTTTAGAAACGTTTCGACACTTTTAGTCAAGTTTAGACGGGTTTATCATCGTTATACATGTTTAGATGTGTTTACACACGTTTCGAAAAGTTCGGACGTTTTAAGACACGATTACACACGTTTCAACACGTCTAGACGTGTTAAGATACGATTAGACACGTTTAAACATGTTTCGACACGTTTAGACACGTTTCGACACTTTTAGTCAAGTTTAGACGTGTTAATCACCGTTATACATGTTTAGATGTGTTTACACAGGTTTCGCAAGTTCAGATGTGTTAAGACACGATTACACACGTTTAAACACGTCTAGTCGTGTTAAGACACGATTAGACACGTTTAAACATGTTTCGACACGTTTAGACACGTTTCGACACTTTTAGTCAAGTTTAGACGGGTTTATCATCGTTATACATGTTTAGATGTGTTTACACACGTTTCGACAAGTTCGGACGTTTTAAGACACGATTACACACGTTTCAACACGTCTAGACGTGTTAAGACAATATTAGATACGTTTAAACATGTTTCGACGCGTTTAGACACGTTTAGACACGTTTAAACACGTTTCGACACTTTCTGACGTTTTCAGCATCGTTACACACGTTCAGACGTGTTAAGACACGATTAGACACGTTTAAACATGTTTCGGCACATTTAGACACGTTTCGACACTTTTAGTCAAGTTTAGACGGGTTTATCATCGTTATACATGTTTAGATGTGTTTACACACGTTTCGAGAAGTTCGGACGTTTTAAGACACGATTACACCCGTTTAAACACGTCTAGACGTGTTAACACACGATTAAATACGTTTAACCACGTTTCGTCACGATCAGACACGTTTCGACACTTTTAGTCAAGTTTAGACGTGTTTATCATCGTTAGACATGTTTAGATGTGTTCACACGTATCGAAAAATTCGGACGTTTTAAGACACGATTACACACGTTTCAACACGTCTAGACGTGTTAAGACACGATTAGACACGTTTAAACATGTTTCGACACGTTTAGACACGTTTCGACACTTTTAGTCAAGTTTAGACGGGTTTATCATCGTTATACATGTTTAGATGTGTTTACACACGTTTCGACAAGTTCGGACGTTTTAAGACACGATTACACACGTTTCAACACGTCTAGACGAGTTAACACACGATTAAACACGTTTAACCACGTTTCGTCACGTTTAGACACGTTTTGACACTTTTAGTCAAGTTTAGACGTGTTAATCATCGTTATACATGTTTAGATGTGTTTACACACGTTTCGCAAGTTCAGATGTGTTAAGACACGATTACACACGTTTTGACACGTCTAGACGTGTTAAGACATGATTAGACACATTTAAACATGTTTCGACGCGTTTAGACACGTTTCGACACGTTTAAACACGTTTCGACACTTTCAGACGTTTTCAGCATCGTTATACACGTTCAGACGTGTTAAGACACGATTAGACACGTTTAACCACGTTTCGTCACGATCAGACACGTTTCGACACTTTTAGTCAAGTTTAGACGTGTTTATCATCGTTAGACATGTTTAGATGTGTTCACACGTATCGAAAAATTCGGACGTTTTAAGACACGATTACACACGTTTCAACACGTCTAGACGTGTTAAGATACGATTAGACACGTTTAAACATGTTTCGACACGTCTAGACACGTTTCGACACTTTTAGTCAAGTTTATACGTATTTATCATCGTTATACATGTTTAGATGTGTTTACACACGTTTCGACAAGTTCGGACGTTTTAAGACACGATTACACACGATTCAACACGTCTAGACGTTTTAAGACACGATTAGACACGTTTAAACATGTTTCGACACGTTTAGACACGTTTCGACACTTTTAGTAAAGTTTAGACGGTTTTATCATCGTTATACATGTTTAGATGTGTTTACACACGTTTCGACAAGTTCGGACGTTTTAAGACACGATTACACACGTTTCAACACGTCTAGACGAGTTAACACACGATTAAACACGTTTAATCACGTTTCGTCACGTTCAGACACGTTTCGACACTTTTAGTCAAGTTTAGACGTGTTTATCATCGTTAGACATGTTTAGATGTGTTCACACGTATCGAAAAATTCGGACGTTTTAAGACACGATTACACACGTTTCAACACGTCTAGACGTGTTAAGATACGATTAGACACGTTTAAACATGTTTCGACACGTTTAGACACGTTTCGACACTTTTAGTCAAGTTTAGACGGGTTTATCATCGTTACACATGTTTAGATGTGTTTACACACGTTTCGACAAGTTCGGACGTTTTAAGACACGATTACACACGTTTAAACACGTCTAGACGTGTTAAGACACGATTAGACACGTTTAAACATGTTTCAACGCGTTTAGACACGTTTCGACACTTTTAGCCAAGTTTAGACGGTTTTATCATCGTTATACATGTTTAGATGTGTTTACACACGTTTCGACAAGTTCGGACGTTTTAAGACACGATTACACACGTTTCGACACGTCTAGACGTGTTAACACACGATTAAACACGTTTAACCACGTTTCGTCACGTTCAGACACGTTTCGACACTTTTAGTCAAGTTTAGACGTGTTAATCATCGTTATACATGTTTAGATGTGTTTACACACGTTTCGCAAGTTCAGATGTGTTAAGACACGATTACACACGTTTTGACACGTCTAGACGTGTTAAGACACGATTACACACGTTTCAACACGTCTAGACGAGTTAAGATACGATTAGACACGTTTAAACATGTTTCGACACGTTTAGACACGTTTCGACACTTTTAGTCAAGTTTAGACGTGTTAATCACCGTTATACATGTTTAGATGTGTTTACACAGGTTTCGCAAGTTCAGATGTGTTAAGACACGATTACACACGTTTAAACACGTCTAGACGTGTTAAGACACGATTAGACACGTTTAAACATGTTTCGACACGTTTAGACACGTTTCGACACTTTTAGTCAAGTTTAGACGGGTTTATCATCGTTATACATGTTTAGATGTGTTTACACACGTTTCGACAAGTTCGGACGTTTTAAGACACGATTACACACGTTTCAACACGTCTAGACGTGTTAAGACAATATTAGATACGTTTAAACATGTTTCGACGCGTTTAGACACGTTTAGACACGTTTAAACACGTTTCGACACTTTCTGACGTTTTCAGCATCGTTACACACGTTCAGACGTGTTAAGACACGATTAGACACGTTTAAACATGTTTCGGCACATTTAGACACGTTTCGACACTTTTAGTCAAGTTTAGACGGGTTTATCATCGTTATACATGTTTAGATGTGTTTACACACGTTTCGAAAAATTCGGACGTTTTAAGACACGATTACACACGTTTCAACACGTCTAGACGTGTTAAGACACGATTAGACACGTTTAAACATGTTTCGACACGTTTAGACACGTTTCGACACTTTTAGTCAAGTTTAGACGGTTTTATCATCGTTATACATGTTTAGATGTGTTTACACACGTTTCGACAAGTTCGGACGTTTTAAGACACGATTACACACGTTTCAACACGTCTAGACGAGTTAAGATACGATTAGACACGTTTAAACATGTTTCGACACGTTTAGACACGTTTCGACACTTTTAGTCAAGTTTAGACGGGTTTATCATCGTTACACATGTTTAGATGTGTTTACACACGTTTCGACAAGTTCGGACGTTTTAAGACACGATTACACACGTTTAAACACGTCTAGACGTGTTAAGACACGATTAGACACGTTTAAACATGTTTCGACACGTTTAGACACGTTTCGACACTTTTAGTCAAGTTTAGACGTGTTAATCATCGTTATACATGTTTAGATGTGTTTACACACGTTTCGCAAGTTCAGATGTGTTAAGACACGATTACACACGTTTTGACACGTCTAGACGTGTTAAGACACGATTACACACGTTTCAACACGTCTAGACGAGTTAACACACGATTAAACACGTTTAACCACGTTTCGTCACGTTTAGACACGTTTTGACACTTTTAGTCAAGTTTAGACGTATTTATCATCGTTAGACATGTTTAGATGTGTTTACACACGTTTCGACAAGTTCGGACGTTTTAAGACACGATTACACACGTTTAAACACGTCTAGACGTGTTAAGACACGATTAGACACGTTTAAACATGTTTCGACACGTTTAGACACGTTTCGACACTTTTAGTCAAGTTTAGACGGGTTTATCATCGTTATACATGTTTAGATGTGTTTACACACGTTTCGACAAGTTCGGACGTTTTAAGACACGATTACACACGTTTCAACACGTCTAGACGAGTTAACACACGATTAAACACGTTTAACCACGTTTCGTCACGTTTAGACACGTTTTGACACTTTTAGTGAAGTTTAGACGTGTTAATCATCGTTATTCATGTTTAGATGTGTTTACACACGTTTCGCAAGTTCAGATGTGTTAAGACACGATTACACATGTTTTGACACGTCTAGACGTGTTAAGACACGATTAGACACGTTTAAACATGTTTCGACGCGTTTGGACACGTTTCGACACGTTTAAACACGTTTCGACACTTTCAGACGTTTTCAGCACCGTTATACACGTTCAGACGTGTTAAGACACGATTAGACACGTTTAAACATGTTTCGACACGTTTAGACACGTTTCGACACTTTTAGTCAAGTTTAGACGGGTTTATCATCGTTACACATGTTTAGATGTGTTTACACACGTTTCGACAAGTTCGGACGTTTTAAGACACGATTACACACGTTTAAACACGTCTAGACGTGTTAAGACACGATTAGACACGTTTAAACATGTTTCGACACGTTTAGACACGTTTCGACACGTTTAGACACGTTTCGACACTTTTAGTCAAGTTTAGACGGGTTTATCATCGTTATACATGTTTAGATGTGTTTACACACGTTTCGACAAGTTCGGACGTTTTAAGACACGATTACACACGTTTCAACACGTCTAGACGAGTTAACACACGATTAAACACGTTTAACCACGTTTCGTCACGTTTAGACACGTTTTGACACTTTTAGTCAAGTTTAGACGTGTTAATCATCGTTATACATGTTTAGATGTGTTTACACACGTTTCGCAAGTTCAGATGTGTTAAGACACGATTACACATGTTTTGACACGTCTAGACGTGTTAAGACACGATTAGACACGTTTAAACATGTTTCGACGCGTTTGGACACGTTTCGACACGTTTAAACACGTTTCGACACTTTCAGACGTTTTCAGCACCGTTATACACGTTCAGACGTGTTAAGACACGATTAGACACGTTTAAACATGTTTCGACACGTTTAGACACGTTTCGACACTTTTAGTCAAGTTTAGACGGGTTTATCATCGTTACACATGTTTAGATGTGTTTACACACGTTTCGACAAGTTCGGACGTTTTAAGACACGATTACACACGTTTAAACACGTCTAGACGTGTTAAGACACGATTAGACACGTTTAAACATGTTTCGACACGTTTAGACACGTTTCGACACTTTTAGTCAAGTTTAGACGGGTTTATCATCGTTATACATGTTTAGATGTGTTTACACACGTTTCGACAAGTTCGGACGTTTTAAGACACGATTACACACGTTTCAACATGTCTAGACGAGTTAACACACGATTAAACACGTTTAACCACGTTTCGTCACGTTTAGACACGTTTTGACACTTTTAGTCAAGTTTAGACGTGTTAATCATCGTTATACATGTTTAGATGTGTTTACACACGTTTCGCAAGTTCAGATGTGTTAAGACACGATTACACACGTTTTGACACGTCTAGACGTGTTAAGACACGATTACACACGTTTCAACACGTCTAGACGAGTTAACACACGATTAAACACGTTTAACCACGTTTCGTCACGTTTAGACACGTTTTGACACTTTTAGTCAAGTTTAGACGTATTTATCATCGTTATACATGTTTAGATGTGTTTACACACGTTTCGACAAGTTCGGACGTTTTAAGACACGATTACACACGTTTCAACACGTCTAGACGAGTTAAGATACGATTAGACACGTTTAAACATGTTTCGACACGTTTAGACACGTTTCGACACTTTTAGTCAAGTTTAGACGGGTTTATCATCGTTACACATGTTTAGATGTGTTTACACACGTTTCGACATGTTCGGACGTTTTAAGACACGATTACACACGTTTAAACACGTCTAGACGTGTTAAGACACGATTAGACACGTTTAAACATGTTTCGACACGTTTAGACACGTTTCGACACTTTTAGTCAAGTTTAGACGTGTTAATCATCGTTATACATGTTTAGATGTGTTTACACACGTTTCGCAAGTTCAGATGTGTTAAGACACGATTACACACGTTTTGACACGTCTAGACGTGTTAAGACACGATTACACACGTTTCAACACGTCTAGACGAGTTAACACACGATTAAACACGTTTAACCACGTTTCGTCACGTTTAGACACGTTTTGACACTTTTAGTCAAGTTTAGACGTATTTATCATCGTTAGACATGTTTAGATGTGTTCACACGTATCGAAAAATTCGGACGTTTTAAGACACGATTACACACGTTTCAACACGTCTAGACGAGTTAAGATACGATTAGACACGTTTAAACATGTTTCGACACGTTTAGACACGTTTCGACACTTTTAGTCAAGTTTAGACGGGTTTATCATCGTTACACATGTTTAGATGTGTTTACACACGTTTCGACAAGTTCGGACGTTTTAAGACACGATTACACACGTTTAAACACGTCTAGACGTGTTAAGACACGATTAGACACGTTTAAACATGTTTCGACACGTTTAGACACGTTTCGACACTTTTAGTCAAGTTTAGACGGGTTTATCATCGTTATACATGTTTAGATGTGTTTACACACGTTTCGACAAGTTCGGACGTTTTAAGACACGATTACACACGTTTCAACACGTCTAGACGAGTTAACACACGATTAAACACGTTTAACCACGTTTCGTCACGTTTAGACACGTTTTGACACTTTTAGTCAAGTTTAGACGTGTTAATCATCGTTATACATGTTTAGATGTGTTTACACACGTTTCGCAAGTTCAGATGTGTTAAGACACGATTACACATGTTTTGACACGTCTAGACGTGTTAAGACACGATTAGACACGTTTCAACACGTCTAGACGAGTTAACACACGATTAAACACGTTTAACCACGTTTCGTCACGTTTAGACACGTTTTGACACTTTTAGTCAAGTTTAGACGTATTTATCATCGTTATACATGTTTAGATGTGTTTACACACGTTTCGACAAGTTCGGACGTTTTAAGACACGATTACACACGTTTAAACACGTCTAGACGTGTTAAGACACGATTAGACACGTTTAAACATGTTTCGACACGTTTAGACACGTTTCGACACTTTTAGTCAAGTTTAGACGGGTTTATCATCGTTATACATGTTTAGATGTGCTTACACACGTTTCGACAAGTTCGGACGTTTTAAGACACGATTACACACGTTTCAACACGTCTAGACGAGTTAACACACGATTAAACACGTTTAACCACGTTTCGTCACGTTTAGACACGTTTTGACACTTTTAGTCAAGTTTAGACGTGTTAATCATCGTTATACATGTTTAGATGTGTTTACACACGTTTCGCAAGTTCAGATGTGTTAAGACACGATTACACATGTTTTGACACGTCTAGACGTGTTAAGACACGATTACACACGTTTCAACACGTCTAGACGAGTTAACACACGATTAAACACGTTTAACCACGTTTCGTCACGTTTAGACACGTTTCGACACGTTTAGACACGTTTTGACACTTTTAGTCAAGTTTAGACGTATTTATCATCGTTATACATGTTTAGATGTGTTTACACACGTTTCGCAAGTTCAGATGTGTTAAGACACGATTACACACGTTTCGACACATCTAGACGTGTTAAGACACGATTAGACACGTTTAAACATGTTTCGACGCGTTTAGACACGTTTCGACACTTTTAGTCAAGTTTAGACGGTTTTATCATCGTTATACATGTTTAGATGTGTTTACACACGTTTCGACAAGTTCGGACGTTTTAAGACACGATTACACACGTTTCAACACGTCTAGACGAGTTAACACACGATTAAACACGTTTAATCACGTTTCGACACTTTCAGACTTTTTCAGCATCGTTATACACGTTCAGACGTGTTAAAACACGATTAAACACGTTTAAACATGTTTCGACACGTTTAGAAACGTTTCGACACTTTTAGTCAAGTTTAGACGGGTTTATCATCGTTATACATGTTTAGATGTGTTTACACACGTTTCGAAAAGTTCGGACGTTTTAAGACACGATTAGACACGTTTCGACACGTCTAGACGTGTTAACACACGATTAAACACGTTTAACCACGTTTCGTCACGTTCAGACACGTTTCGACACTTTTAGTCAAGTTTAGACGTGTTTATCATCGTTAGACATGTTTAGATGTGTTCACACGTATCGAAAAATTCGGACGTTTTAAGACACGATTACACACGTTTCAACACGTCTAGACGTGTTAAGATACGATTAGACACGTTTAAACATGTTTCGACACGTTTAGACACGTTTCGACACTTTTAGTCAAGTTTAGACGGGTTTATCACCGTTACACATGTTTAGATGTGTTTACACACGTTTCGACAAGTTCGGACGTTTTAAGACACGATTACACACGTTTAAACACGTCTAGACGTGTTAAGACACGATTAGACACGTTTAAACATGTTTCGACGCGTTTAGACACGTTTCGACACTTTTAGTCAAGTTTAGACGGGTTTATCATCGTTATACATGTTTAGATGTGTTTACACACGTTTCGACAAGTTCGGACGTTTTAAGACACGATTACACACGTTTAACCACGTTTCGTCACGTTTAGACACGTTTTGACACTTTTAGTCAAGTTTAGACGTGTTAATCATCGTTATACATGTTTAGATGTGTTTACACACGTTTCGCAAGTTCAGATGTGTTAAGACACGATTACACACGTTTTGACACGTCTAGACGTGTTAAGACACGATTAGACACGTTTAAACATGTTTCGACGCGTTTAGACACGTTTCGACACGTTTAAACACGTTTCTACACTTTCAGACGTTTTCAGCATCGTTATACACGTTCAGACGTGTTAAGACACGATTAGACACGTTTAAACATGTTTCGACACGTTTAGACACGTTTCGACACTTTTAGTCAAGTTTATACGTATTTATCATCGTTATACATGTTTAGATGTGTTTACACACGTTTCGACAAGTTGGGACGTTTTAAGACACAATTAGACACGTTTCGACACGTCTAGACGTGTTAACACACGATTAAACACGTTTAACCACGTTTCGTCACGTTCAGACACGTTTCGACACTTTTAGTCAAGTTTAGACGTATTTATCATCGTTATACATGTTTAGATGTGTTTACACACGTTTCGAGAAGTTCGAACGTTTTAAGACACGAGTACACACGTTTCAACACGTCTAGACGAGTTAACACACGATTAAACACGTTTAAACACGTTTCGTCACGTTTAGACACGTTTTGACACTTTTAGTCAAGTTTAGACGTGTTAATCATCGTTATACATGTTTAGATGTGTTTACACACGTTTCGCAAGTTCAGATGTGTTAAGACACGATTACACACGTTTTGACACGTCTAGACGTGTTAAGACACGATTAGACACGTTTAAACATGTTTCGACGCGTTTAGACACGTTTCGACACGTTCAAACACGTCTCGACACTTTCAGACGTTTTCAGCATCGTTATACACGTTCAGACGTGTTAAGACACGATTAGACACGTTTAAACATGTTTCGACACGTTTAGACACGTTTCGACACTTTTAGTCAAGTTTATACGTATTTATCATCGTTATACATGTTTAGATGTGTTTACACACGTTTCGACAAGTTCGGACATTTTAAGACACGATTAGACACGTTTCGACACGTCTAGACGTGTTAACACACGATTAAACACGTTTAAACATGTTTCGACGCGTTTAGACACGTTTCGACACTTTTAGTCAAGTTTAGACGGTTTTAATATCGTTATACATTTTTAGATGTGTTTACACACGTTTCGACAAGTTCGGACGTTTTAAGACACGATTAGACACGTTTCGACACGTCTAGACGTGTTAACACACGATTAAACACGTTTAACCACGTTTCGACACGTTTAGACACGTTTCGACACTTTTAGTCATGTTTAGACGGGTTTATCATCGTTACACATGTTTAGATGTGTTTACACACGTTTCGACAAGTTCGGACGTTTTAAGACACGATTACACACGTTTAAACATGTCTAGACGTGTTAAGACACGATTAGACACGTTTAAACATGTTTCGACGCGTTTAGACACGTTTCGACACTTTTAGTCAAGTTTAGACGGGTTTATCATCGTTATACATGTTTAGATGTGTTTACACACGTTTCGACAAGTTCGAACGTTTTAAGACACGATTAGACACGTTTCGACACGTCTAGACGTGTTAACACACGATTAAACACGTTTAACCACGTTTCGTCACGTTCAGACACGTTTCGACACTTTTAGTCAAGTTTAGACGTATTTATCATCGTTATACATGTTTAGATGTGTTTACACACGTTTCGAGAAGTTCGGACGTTTTAAGACACGATTACACCCGTTTAAACACGTCTAGACGTGTTAACACACGATTAAATACGTTTAACCACGTTTCGTCACGATCAGACACGTTTCGACACTTTTAGTCAAGTTTAGACGTGTTTATCATCGTTAGACATGTTTAGATGTGTTCACACGTATCGAAAAATTCGGACGTTTTAAGACACGATTACACACGTTTCAACACGTCTAGACGTGTTAAGATACGATTAGACACGTTTAAACATGTTTCGACACGTCTAGACACGTTTCGACACTTTTAGTCAAGTTTATACGTATTTATCATCGTTATACATGTTTAGATGTATTTACACACGTTTCGACAAGTTCGGACGTTTTAAGACACGATTACACACGTTTCAACACGTCTAGACGTGTTAAGACACGATTAGACACGTTTAAACATGTTTCGACACGTTTAGACACGTTTCGACACTTTTAGTAAAGTTTAGACGGTTTTATCATCGTTATACATGTTTAGATGTGTTTACACACGTTTCGACAAGTTCGGACGTTTTAAGACACGATTACACACGTTTCAACACGTCTCGACGAGTTAACACACGATTAAACACGTTTAATCACGTTTCGACACTTTCAGACGTTTTCAGCATCGTTATACACGTTCAGACGTGTTAAGACACGATTAGACACGTTTAAACATGTTTCGACACGTCTAGACACGTTTCGACACTTTTAGTCAAGTTTATACGTATTTATCATCGTTATACATGTTTAGATGTGTTTACACACGTTTCGACAAGTTCGGACGTTTTAAGACACGATTACACACGTTTCAACACGTCTAGACGAGTTAACACACGATTAAACACGTTTAACCACGTTTCGTCACGTTTAGACACGTTTTGACACTTTTAGTCAAGTTTAGACGTGTTAATCATCGTTATACATGTTTAGATGTGTTTACACACGTTTCGCAAGTTCAGATGTGTTAAGACACGATTACACACGTTTTGACACGTCTAGACGTGTTAAGACACGATTAGACACATTTAAACATGTTTCGACGCGTTTAGACACGTTTCGACACGTTTAAACACGTTTCGACACTTTCAGACGTTTTCAGCATCGTTATACACGTTCAGACGTGTTAAGACACGATTAGACACGTTTAACCACGTTTCGTCACGATCAGACACGTTTCGACACTTTTAGTCAAGTTTAGACGTGTTTATCATCGTTAGACATGTTTAGATGTGTTCACACGTATCGAAAAATTCGGACGTTTTAAGACACGATTACACACGTTTCAACACGTCTAGACGTGTTAAGATACGATTAGACACGTTTAAACATGTTTCGACACGTCTAGACACGTTTCGACACTTTTAGTCAAGTTTATACGTATTTATCATCGTTATACATGTTTAGATGTGTTTACACACGTTTCGACAAGTTCGGACGTTTTAAGACACGATTACACACGTTTCAACACGTCTAGACGAGTTAACACACGATTAAACACGTTTAACCACGTTTCGTCACGTTTAGACACGTTTTGACACTTTTAGTCAAGTTTAGACGTGTTAATCATCGTTATACATGTTTAGATGTGTTTACACACGTTTCGCAAGTTCAGATGTGTTAAGACACGATTACACACGTTTTGACACGTCTAGACGTGTTAAGACACGATTAGACACATTTAAACATGTTTCGACGCGTTTAGACACGTTTCGACACGTTTAAACACGTTTCGACACTTTCAGACGTTTTCAGCATCGTTATACACGTTCAGACGTGTTAAGACACGATTAGACACGTTTAACCACGTTTCGTCACGTTCAGACACGTTTCGACACTTTTAGTCAAGTTTAGACGTATTTATCATCGTTATACATGTTTAGATGTGTTTACACACGTTTCGAGAAGTTCGGACGTTTTAAGACACGATTACACCCGTTTAAACACGTCTAGACGTGTTAACACACGATTAAATACGTTTAACCACGTTTCGTCACGATCAGACACGTTTCGACACTTTTAGTCAAGTTTAGACGTGTTTATCATCGTTAGACATGTTTAGATGTGTTCACACGTATCGAAAAATTCGGACGTTTTAAGACACGATTACACACGTTTCAACACGTCTAGACGTGTTAAGATACGATTAGACACGTTTAAACATGTTTCGACACGTTTAGACACGTTTCGACACTTTTAGTCAAGTTTAGACGGGTTTATCATCGTTACACATGTTTAGATGTGTTTACACACGTTTCGACAAGTTCGGACGTTTTAAGACACGATTACACACGTTTAAACACGTCTAGACGTGTTAAGACACGATTAGACACGTTTAAACATGTTTCGACACGTTTAGACACGTTTCGACACTTTTAGTCAAGTTTAGACGGGTTTATCATCGTTATACATGTTTAGATGTGTTTACACACGTTTCGACAAGTTCGGACGTTTTAAGACACGATTACACACGTTTCAACACGTCTAGACGAGTTAACACACGATTAAACACGTTTAACCACGTTTCGTCACGTTTAGACACGTTTTGACACTTTTAGTCAAGTTTAGACGTGTTAATCATCGTTATACATGTTTAGATGTGTTTACACACGTTTCGCAAGTTCAGATGTGTTAAGACACGATTACACACGTTTTGACACGTCTACACGTGTTAAGACAAGATTAGACACATTTAAACATGTTTCGACGCGTTTAGACACGTTTCGACACGTTTAAACACGTTTCGACACTTTCAGACGTTTTCAGCATCGTTATACACGTTCAGACGTGTTAAGACACGATTAGACACGTTTAACCACGTTTCGTCACGATCAGACACGTTTCGACACTTTTAGTCAAGTTTAGACGTGTTTATCATCGTTAGACATGTTTAGATGTGTTTACACACGTTTCGACAAGTTCGGACGTTTTAAGACACGATTACACACGTTTCAACACGTCTAGACGAGTTAACACACGATTAAACACGTTTAACCACGTTTCGTCACGTTTAGACACGTTTTGACACTTTTAGTCAAGTTTAGACGTGTTAATCATCGTTATACATGTTTAGATGTGTTTACACACGTTTCGCAAGTTCAGATGTGTTAAGACACGATTACACACGTTTTGACACGTCTAGACGTGTTAAGACACGATTAGACACATTTAAACATGTTTCGACGCGTTTAGACACGTTTCGACACGTTTAAACACGTTTCGACACTTTCAGACGTTTTCAGCATCGTTATACACGTTCAGACGTGTTAAGACACGATTAGACACGTTTAACCACGTTTCGTCACGATCAGACACGGTTCGACACTTTTAGTCAAGTTTAGACGTGTTTATCATCGTTATACATGTTTAGATGTGTTTACACACGTTTCGACAAGTTCGGACGTTTTAAGACACGATTACACACGTTTCAACACGTCTAGACGTGTTAAGACACGATTAGACACGTTTAAACATGTTTCGACACGTTTAGACACGTTTCGACACTTTTAGTAAAGTTTAGACGGTTTTATCATCGTTATACATGTTTAGATGTGTTTACACACGTTTCGACAAGTTCGGACGTTTTAAGACACGATTACACACGTTTCAACACGTCTAGACGAGTTAACACACGATTAAACACGTTTAATCACGTTTCGACACTTTCAGACGTTTTCAGCATCGTTATACACGTTCAGACGTGTTAAGACACGATTAGACACGTTTAAACATGTTTCGACACGTCTAGACACGTTTCGACACTTTTAGTCAAGTTTATACGTATTTATCATCGTTATACATGTTTAGATGTGTTTACACACGTTTCGACAAGTTCGGACGTTTTAAGACACGATTAGACACGTTTCGACACGTCTAGACCTGTTAACACACGATTAAACACGTTTAACCACGTTTCGTCACGTTCAGACACGTTTCGACACTTTTAGTCAAGTTTAGACGTATTTATCATCGTTATACATGTTTAGATGTGTTCACATGTATCGAAAAATTCGGACGTTTTAAGACACGATTACACACGTTTCAACACGTCTAGACGTGTTAAGATACGATTAGACACGTTTAAACATGTTTCGACACGTTTAGACACGTTTCGACACTTTTAGTCAAGTTTAGACGGGTTTATCATCGTTACACATGTTTAGATGTGTTTACACACGTTTCGACAAGTTCGGACGTTTTAAGACACGATTACACACGTTTAAACACATTCTAGACGTGTTAAGACACGATTAGACACGTTTAAACATGTTTCGACACGTTTAGACACGTTTCGACACTTTTAGTCAAGTTTAGACGGGTTTATCATCGTTATACATGTTTAGATGTGTTTACACACGTTTCGACAAGTTCGGACGTTTTAAGACACGATTACATACGTTTCAACACGTCTAGACGAGTTAACACACGATTAAACACGTTTAACCACGTTTCGTCACGTTTAGACACGTTTTGACACTTTTAGTCAAGTTTAGACGTGTTAATCATCGTTATACATGTTTAGATGTGTTTACACACGTTTCGCAAGTTCAGATGTGTTAAGACACGATTACACACGTTTTGACACGTCTAGACGTGTTAAGACACGATTAGACACGTTTAAACTTGTTTCGACGCGTTTAGACACGTTTCGACACGTTTAAACACGTTTCTACACATTCAGACGTTTTCAGCATCGTTATACACGTTCAGACGTGTTAAGACACGATTAGACACGTTTAAACATGTTTCGACACGTTTAGACACGTTTCGACACTTTTAGTCAAGTTTATACGTATTTATCATCGTTATACATGTTTAGATGTGTTTACACACGTTTCGACAAGTTCGGACGTTTTAAGACACGATTAGACACGTTTCGACACGTCTAGACGTGTTAACACACGATTAAACACGTTTAACCACGTTTCGTCACGTTCAGACACGTTTCGACACTTTTAGTCAAGTTTAGACGTATTTATCATCGTTATACATGTTTAGATGTGTTTACACACGTTTCGAGAAGTTCGGACGTTTTAAGACACGATTACACACGTTTAAACACGTCTAGACGTGTTAACACACGATTAAACACGTTTAACCACGTTTCGTCACGATCAGACACGTTTCGACACTTTTAGTTAAGTTTAGACGTGTTTATCATCGTTAGACATGTTTAGATGTGTTCACATGTATCGAAAAATTCGGACGTTTTAAGACACGATTACACACGTTTCAACACGTCTAGACGTGTTAAGATACGATTAGACACGTTTAAACATGTTTCGACACGTTTAGACACGTTTCGACACTTTTAGTCAAGTTTAGACGTATTTATCATCGTTATACATGTTTAGATGTGTTTACACACGTTTCGAGAAGTTCGGACGTTTTAAGACACGATCACACGTTTAAACACGTCTAGACGTGTTAACACACGATTAAACACGTTTAACCACGTTTCGTCACGATCAGACACGTTTCGACACTTTTAGTTAAGTTTAGACGTGTTTATCATCGTTAGACATGTTTAGATGTGTTCACATGTATCGAAAAATTCGGACGTTTTAAGACACGATTACACACGTTTCAACACGTCTAGACGTGTTAAGATACGATTAGACACGTTTAAACATGTTTCGACACGTTTAGACACGTTTCGACGCTTTTAGTCAAGTTTAGACGGGTTTATCATCGTTACACATGTTTAGATGTGTTTACACACGTTTCGACAAGTTCGGACGTTTTAAGACACGATTAGACACGTTTCGACACGTCTAGACGTGTTAACACACGATTAAACACGTTTAACCACGTTTCGTCACGTTCAGACACGTTTCGACACTTTTAGTCAAGTTTAGACGTATTTATCATCGTTATACATGTTTAGATGTGTTTACACACGTTTCGAGAAGTTCGGACGTTTTAAGACACGATTACACCCGTTTAAACACGTCTAGACGTGTTAACACACGATTAAATACGTTTAACCACGTTTCGTCACGATCAGACACGTTTCGACACTTTTAGTCAAGTTTAGACGTGTTTATCATCGTTAGACATGTTTAGATGTGTTCACACGTATCGAAAAATTCGGACGTTTTAAGACACGATTACACACGTTTCAACACGTCTAGACGTGTTAAGATACGATTAGACACGTTTAAACATGTTTCGACACGTCTAGACACGTTTCGACACTTTTAGTCAAGTTTATACGTATTTATCATCGTTATACATGTTTAGATGTATTTACACACGTTTCGACAAGTTCGGACGTTTTAAGACACGATTACACACGTTTCAACACGTCTAGACGTGTTAAGACACGATTAGACACGTTTAAACATGTTTCGACACGTTTAGACACGTTTCGACACTTTTAGTAAAGTTTAGACGGTTTTATCATCGTTATACATGTTTAGATGTGTTTACACACGTTTCGACAAGTTCGGACGTTTTAAGACACGATTACACACGTTTCAAAACGTCTAGACGAGTTAACACACGATTAAACACGTTTAATCACGTTTCGACACTTTCAGACGTTTTCAGCATCGTTATACACGTTCAGACGTGTTAAGACACGATTAGACACGTTTAAACATGTTTCGACACGTCTAGACACGTTTCGACACTTTTAGTCAAGTTTATACGTATTTATCATCGTTATACATGTTTAGATGTGTTTACACACGTTTCGACAAGTTCGGACGTTTTAAGACACGATTACACACGTTTAAACACGTCTAGACGTGTTAAGACACGATTAGACACGTTTAAACATGTTTCGACACGTTTAGACACGTTTCGACACTTTTAGTCAAGTTTAGACGGGTTTATCATCGTTATACATGTTTAGATGTGTTTACACACGTTTCGACAAGTTCGGACGTTTTAAGACACGATTACACACGTTTCAACACGTCTAGACGAGTTAACACACGATTAAACACGTTTAACCATGTTTCGTCACGTTTAGACACGTTTTGACACTTTTAGTCAAGTTTAGACGTGTTAATCATCGTTATACATGTTTAGATGTGTTTACACACGTTTCGCAAGTTCAGATGTGTTAAGACACGATTACACACGTTTTGACACGTCTAGACGTGTTAAGACACGATTAGACACATTTAAACATGTTTCGACGCGTTTAGACACGTTTCGACACGTTTAAACACGTTTCGACACTTTCAGACGTTTTCAGCATCGTTATACACGTTCAGACGTGTTAAGACACGATTAGACACGTTTAACCACGTTTCGTCACGATCAGACACGTTTCGACACTTTTAGTCAAGTTTAGACGTGTTTATCATCGTTAGACATGTTTAGATGTGTTCACACGTATCGAAAAATTCGGACGTTTTAAGACACGATTACACACGTTTCAACACGTCTAGACGTGTTAAGATACGATTAGACACGTTTAAACATGTTTCGACACGTCTAGACACGTTTCGACACTTTTAGTCAAGTTTATACGTATTTATCATCGTTATACATGTTTAGATGTGTTTACACACGTTTCGACAAGTTCGGACGTTTTAAGACACGATTACACACGTTTCAACACGTCTAGACGAGTTAACACACGATTAAACACGTTTAACCACGTTTCGTCACGTTTAGACACGTTTTGACACTTTTAGTCAAGTTTAGACGTGTTAATCATCGTTATACATGTTTAGATGTGTTTACACACGTTTCGCAAGTTCAGATGTGTTAAGACACGATTACACACGTTTTGACACGTCTAGACGTGTTAAGACACGATTAGACACATTTAAACATGTTTCGACGCGTTTAGACACGTTTCGACACGTTTAAACACGTTTCGACACTTTCAGACGTTTTCAGCATCGTTATACACGTTCAGACGTGTTAAGACACGATTAGACACGTTTAACCACGTTTCGTCACGATCAGACACGTTTCGACACTTTTAGTCAAGTTTAGACGTGTTTATCATCGTTAGACATGTTTAGATGTGTTCACACGTATCGAAAAATTCGGACGTTTTAAGACACGATTACACACGTTTCAACACGTCTAGACGTGTTAAGATACGATTAGACACGTTTAAACATGTTTCGACACGTCTAGACACGTTTCGACACTTTTAGTCAAGTTTATACGGGTTTATCATCGTTATACATGTTTAGATGTGTTTACACACGTTTCGACAAGTTCGAACGTTTTAAGACACGATTAGACACGTTTCGACACGTCTAGACGTGTTAACACACGATTAAACACGTTTAACCACGTTTCGTCACGTTCAGACACGTTTCGACACTTTTAGTCAAGTTTAGACGTATTTATCATCGTTATTATAGATATATATGTATACAAAAATCAATATTGAACATGACGAGCACGTCGTTCATTTTGTTTCTATGTTAAATGAATATAGATATTTTTGTTAAAGAGAAACATCTCGACGTGTGCGATACATTTGTTTTACATAACGACCGGCACACAGTCCGAATCCGGAAACATAAGAGAGAATACGGTTAAATAAAATCTCTTGACTTTTTATTACGCGAGTATACCGGCTTCCCAAAACCAACAGGTTATGGGCCCAGGCACATAGTTAAAGTATACGTATTAGTGTAGAGTGACGTTAAAAATACAGTATAACATTTTTTTTGCGTGAAAATTGACATTAAAATAGAAAAGCGAAAGTGAAAGTGTTAACTGGAAGTATTAAAACTCAGTGCAAAAATGAGTGAAGAGGCGAAAAAGGCAAAACCAGAAGAAGACGCATTAAAAGTCTTAGACGAAGTAGCTCCCACTGATCCAAAAGCATTAACTAATTGGAAAAAATGCGAAAGGATTGCCAAAGGAATTATTATTGAATATTTGTCCGATTCGATGCTCAGTTTTTCAACAGAAGCTGATACGGCAAAACAAATTATACAAAAACTGGATTCGATTTATAACCGAAAAAGCCTGGCGACTCAATTGGCGATTGAGAAGAAACTTCTAACATTCAAATTTAAGGAAACTACGCCGCTATCAGAACATCTGATCTGTTTTGATGAAATGGTGATTGAATTAGAAGCAGCAGGGGCAACATTAAGTGAAATGAGCAAAATCGCAAGACTTTTACTAACATTACCGAATTCGTATAATACACTCGTTACCGCGATTCAGACTCGGGCGGACGAAGACCTGACACTCGGGTTTGTGAAAATAAAATTACTTGATTATGAAGTGAAATTGCAAAATGAACAAAGTGAAACGAGCGCGAAAGTTTTGCAAATAGAGACAATTATAAATAGTGAAAAGAAGAATAAGAAAAGTAGAGGATTTAAATTAAATTTTAAAAGGAAGCAAAACTATGGTTTCAAAAATAAAAAATTTAATAAAAATAATAAAATGCAGTGCGATCATTGTGGGAGACGCAATCACGAAAAGAAGGATTGCTATTTCTTCAAAAGAAATCAAGCTGCAGCGGAATATCATCAACGATCACTTCATACAGTTCAAATGCAGAATGAGGATGAACGATTTGCATTTATGACTGCAGATCAAGCTGATGATGAACAGTTTAATGATCCAAAAATTATCAGTTTTATAATCGATTCGGGAGCCACGGATCATGTGGTCAAAGACATCGAAGTGTTTAAGACACTGTCTACGTTGGACAAGCCAATAAAAATATCTGTTGCAAAGAAGGGAGAAGCTATCAGCGCAACACAGATCGGGACCATCGATGTGACAACAAATCTTGGTGTAACGGGTGTTCTAGAGAATGTGCTGTATGCACCAGAAGCAACAACCAATCTTTTGTCGGTGCGCCGAATCCAGCAAGCAGGGATGACAATCATTTTTGGTGAATCTGGAGGCGTTATGGTAAAAAAGGGTGGTAAGACTATCCTAACTGGTAAGTCAATAAATAATTTAATATGCGTAAATTTCACGATAAATAAAAATATGTGTAACAAAACATATGCAAATAACATTGTAACTTTAAACGCATATAAATTGTGGCATGAACGTCTAGGTCACATCGAACAATCTAAGTTCATCAAAATGAAGCAGCATAATTTATTTGAAGACAAAAATTTAATTGAGTCAATAAGTCCTACAAAAGATTTGTGTGAAGCTTGTGTATTTGGAAAACAAGCACGATTGCCTTTCTCAAAGGAAAGGGACAGGAGTCATATTACGAGACCTTTGTTCATCATACACTCTGATGTATGCGGTCCCATTAAGCCTCCGACTATTGACAATAAAAATTATTTTGTCACTTTTATTGATGAATTTACCCACTATACGGTAGTTTATCTCATTACATATAAATCTGACGTATTTAAAATGTTTCAAGACTTTGTTGCTAAAAGTGAAACCCACTTCAATTTAAAAATCGCAAATTTAAATTGTGATAATGGAAATGAGTATTTGTCAAATGAATTCAAAGCATTTTGTGTACAGAAGGGTATCCAATATAATTTAACAATTCCATACACGCCACAGCAAAATTCCATAGCGGAGCGAATGAATAGAACACTGTTAGAAAAAGCTCGCGCTATGATTCACGGAGCTGAACTCAAAAAGGAATTTTGGGGCGAAGCTATTCTAACAGCTAACTATTTAGTTAATATAACCCCAAGTAAAGCTATTATAGAAAACAAAACTCCTTTTGAACTTTGGCATAATAGAAAACCAAAATTGAATCGTTTGAAAGTTTTCGGTAGCACTGTTTATATTCATGACAAAAACAGACAAAGTAAATTCGATAAAAAGTCTATTAAAGGAATTTTAGTTGGCTATGGAAAGAATGGATACAAAGTATTAAACGTGGAAACAAATCAATTTATTATAGCACGTGATGTGGTTGTTGACGAGATTAATTTTAAAAACTCGAGACCAACTTCTGTACACAGAAATAATGACTTGGAAGATAATAACCTTCAAACTGATGAAATAAAAATCAGTGAGAATCAAGAAAGCGAAGCAAACGATTCTAGTAAAAAGATTGAAGCTCGTAATGATTCTCATGAAGGTGAGTTGCGACGAAGTACAAGAATAAAGAATAAACCTCAAATAAATTATAATGAGGAATATGATTATCATATTTGTGCACTGTCGACAACTTCTGACATTCCTAGCTCGTATAATGAGATAAAAAATCGCAGTGATAAATGCGAGTGGGAGAAAGCTGTAAATAATGAACTTAGATCGTTGTCACAAAATAACACATGGACTTTGATTCCACGTCCTAATAATAAAAATATAGTTGACTGCAAATGGGTGTTCAATATAAAAATGGATAAAAATGGAAATTCATGTATATATAAAGCTAGACTTGTTGCAAAAGGTTTTAGTCAACAATATTTACAAGACTATAATGAAACCTTTGCACCAGTTGCACGAATAACTACCTTTAGAATGATTATCGCGTTTGCAAATCAACATAATTTATTGGTCCATCAGATGGACGTAAAAACCGCATTTTTAAACGGTTTATTGAAGGAGGAAATTTACATGCGTGTGCCGGAAGGGATTTCAGCACCTGAAGGACATGTATGTAAATTAAATAAAGCATTATACGGTCTGAAACAGTCTGCAAGATGCTGGTTTGAACTTTTCGAAGTTACACTGAAAACGCATGGTTTTCAAAACTCCTTATCAGATCGTTGTCTATATCTTTTAAATAACAATCATATTTGTAAGAATATTTATGTACTCTTATATGTAGATGATATTCTGATAGTAACGTATGACAGAAATACGATGCAAAATTTCAAAGAATACTTAAAGAAACAATTTTCTATGACAGATATGAACGAGATAAAATTATTCTTAGGAATAAATGTCATACGAACAGAAAATACAATCTCATTAGATCAAAATGTCTATTTAAAAAAAATTTTGTGTAAATACAATATGATTGATTGTAACAGTTTAGATACTCCTTTGCCTCCTAAAGTAGATTTAAATGCTCTGAATGCTGATGAGTATTATGATGCACCATGCAGAAATGTTATAGGCTGCTTAATGTATGCTATGCTATGCACACGGCCTGATTTATGTTTTGCAATAAATCTGCTCAGCAGATATCAAAATAAAAATAACAAAGAGCTATGGCAAAACTTAAAGAAAATTTTAAAATATATAAAAGGATCGTTAAAAATTCGTTTGGTTTACAAACGAAATGATAATTATGAAAATTTATTAAATGGTTATGTAGATTCTGATTGGGCAGGTAACGAAATAGACCGGAAAAGTACAACTGGCTATATTTTTAAAATGTTTGATTGTAATACGATCTGTTGGAATACAAAAAGGCAAAATTCAGTTGCAACTTCCTCGACAGAAGCCGAATACATGGCATTATATGAAGCAACTAAAGAAGCTTGTTGGCTTAAATCTCTTTTAAAAAGCATGGAGATAAATATTAAAGACCCGATAATTATCTTCGAGGATAATAATGGTTGCATTGCTATCGCAAATAATCCAACAGATCATAAACGATCAAAGCATATAGATGTAAAATATCATTTTACACGTGAAAAAGTGGAACAAAAGGAAATAATACTTAAATATATTCCCACAGATAAACAGTTAGCTGACTCATTCACAAAACCATTACCAAAAGTTCGGTTCTTGTACATCCGCAAGCAGATGGAACTACTGGAACATGAATAAAAAAAAGGAAAACAAAACTATTAAAATTAAATGCATGTAAAACTATAATTTCCAATATGTTTTAAAATTTCGTTTATTTTTTATTATTTCGATCTGTAATCGCTAGTATAGTGGTCTGATTGGGTTTTTCTGGGTTTTCCCCAATCCAACGCAACAAATGTTGGACCATTTATGTATTACCCAGTATTAAAAAAATATTAAATAAATGAAGTGTTCTCTCTTGTGTTAATTGTTAACAAATTAATTTTTGAGTGGGAGTATAGATATATATGTATACAAAAATCAATATTGAACATGACGAGCACGTCGTTCATTTTGTTTCTATGTTAAATGAATATAGATATTTTTGTTAAAGAGAAACATCTCGACGTGTGCGATACGTTTGTTTTACATAACGACCGGCACACAGTCCGAATCCGGAAACATAAGAGAGAATACGGTTAAATAAAAATCTCTTGACTTTTTATTACGCGAGTATACCGGCTTCCCAAAACCAACAAATATTTATATTTAAATGAAATTTTTATATAGATTTAATTTTAATAGAAAATTAATATAAAATAAAGTAATATTTATATTTTAATGAAATTTTTATATAGATTTAATTTTAATAGAAAATTAATATAAATTAAAGTAATATTTATATTTAAATGAAATTTTTATATAGATTTAGTTTTAATATAAAATTAACATAAATTAAAGTAATATTTATATTTAAATGAAATTTTTATATAGATATAATTTTAATAGAAAATTAATATAAATTAAAGTAATATTTATATTTAAATGAAATTTTTATACAAATTTAATATTAATATCAAATGAATATAAACTGATTTAATATTTATATTTAAATGCAATTTATATATACATTTAATATTGGTATAAAATTAATATAAATTTGTAACTAAATGAAATTTTTATATAGATTTAATTTTAATATAAAATTAATATAAATTAAAGTAATATTTATATTTAAATGAAATTTTGATATAGATTTAATTTTAATAGAAAATTAATATAAATTATAGTAATATTTATATTTAAATGAAATTTTTATACAAATTTAATATTAATATCAAATGAATATAAACTGATTTAATATTTATATTTAAATGCAATTTATATATACATTTAATATTGGTATAAAATTAATATAAATTTGTAACTAAATGAAATTTTTATATAGATTTAATTTTAATATAAAATTAATATAAATTAAAGTAATATTTATATTTAAATGAAATTTTGATATAGATTTAATTTTAATAGAAAATTAATATAAAATAAAGTAATATTTATATTATAATGAAATTTTTATATAGATTTAATTTTAATATAAAATTAATGTAAATTAAAGTAATATTTATATTTAAATGAAATTTTTATATAGATTTAATTTTAATAGAAAATTAAAATAAATTATAGTAATATTTATATTTAAATGAAATTTTTATATAGATTTAATTTTAATAGAAAATTAATATAAATTAAAGTAATATTTATATTTAAATGAAATCTTGATATAGATTTAATTTTAATAGAAAATTAATATAAATTAAAGTAATATTTATATTTATATGAAATTTTTATATCGATTTAATATTAATATAAAATTAATATAAATTAATGTAATATTTATAATTAAATGAAATTTTTATATAGATTTAATTTTAATAGAAAATTAATATAAATTAAAGTAATATTTATATTTAAATGAAATTTTTATATAAATTTAATATTAGTATAAAATTAATATAAATTAAAGTAATATTTATATTTAAATGAAATTTTTATATCGATTTAATTTTAATAGATTTAAATTAATGTAATATTTATAATTAAATGAAATTTTTTTATATAGATTTAATTTTAATATAAAATTAATATAAATTAAAGTAATATTTATATTTAAATGAAATTTTTATATAGATTTAATTTTAATATAAAATTAACATAAATTAAAGTAATATTTATATTTAAATGAAATTTTTATATAGATATAATTTTAATAGAAAATTAATATAAATTAAAGTAATATTTATATTTAAATGAAATTTTTATACAAATTTAATATTAATATCAAATGAATATAAACTGATTTAATATTTATATTTAAATGCAATTTATATATACATTTAATATTGGTATAAAATTAATATAAATTTGTAACTAAATGAAATTTTTATATAGATTTAATTTTAATATAAAATTAATATAAATTAAAGTAATATTTATATTTAAATGAAATTTTTATATAAATTTAATATTAGTATAAAATATTTAATATTAATAGAAAATTAATATAAATTAAAGTAATATTTATATTTAAATGAAATTTTTATATAGATTTAATTTTAATATAAAATTAATATATATTAAAGTAATATTTATATTTAAATGAAATTTTTATATCGATTTAATTTTAATATAAAATTAATATAAATTAAAGTAATATTTATATTTAAATGAAATTTTTATATAGATTTAGTTTTAATATAAAATTAACATAAATTAAAGTAATATTTATATTTAAATGAAATTTTTATATAGATATAATTTTAATAGAAAATTAATATAAATTAAAGTAATATTTATATTTAAATGAAATTTTTATACAAATTTAATATTAATATCAAATGAATATAAACTGATTTAATATTTATATTTAAATGCAATTTATATATACATTTAATATTGGTATAAAATTAATATAAATTTGTAACTAAATGAAATTTTTATATAGATTTAATTTTAATATAAAATTAATATAAATTAAAGTAATATTTATATTTAAATGAAATTTTTATATAGATTTAATTTTAATAGAAAATTAATATAAATTAAAGTAATATTTATATTTAAATGAAATTTTTAGATAGATTTAATTTTAATAGAAAATTAATATAAAATAAAGTAATATTTATATTTTAATGAAATTTTTATATCGATTTAATTTTAATAGAAAATTAATATAAAATAAAGTAATATTTATATTTTAATGAAATTTTTATATCGATTTAATTTTAATATAAAATTAACATAAATTAAAGTAATATTTATATTTAAATGAAATTTTTATATAGATTTAATTTTAATAGAAAATTAATATAAATTAAAGTAATATTTATAATTAAATGAAATTTTTATATAGATTTAATTTTAATAGAAAATTAATATAAATTAAAGTAATATTTATATTTAAATGAAATTTTTATATAAATTTAATATTAGTATAAAATTAATATAAATTATAGTAATATTTATATTTAAATGAAATTTTTATACAAATTTAATATTAATATCAAATGAATATAAACTGATTTAATATTTATATTTAAATGCAATTTATATATACATTTAATATTGGTATAAAATTAATATAAATTTGTAACTAAATGAAATTTTTATATAGATTTAATTTTAATATAAAATTAATATAAATTAAAGTAATATTTATATTTAAATGAAATTTTTATATAGATTTAATTTTAATAGAAAATTAATATAAATTATAGTAATATTTATATTTAAATGAAATTTTTATATAGATTTAATTTTAATAGAAAATTAATATAAAATAAAGTAATATTTATATTTTAATGAAATTTTTATATCGATTTAATTTTAATAGAAAATTAATATAAAATAAAGTAATATTTATATTTTAATGAAATTTTTATATCGATTTAATTTTAATATAAAATTAATGTAAATTAAAGTAATATTTATATTTAAATGAAATTTTTATATAGATTTAATTTTAATATAAAATTAATGTAAATTAAAGTAATATTTATATTTAAATGAAATTTTTATATAGATTTAATTTTAATAGAAAATTAATATAAATTATAGTAATATTTATATTTAAATGAAATTTTTATATAGATTTAATTTTAATAGAAAATTAATATAAAATAAAGTAATATTTATATTTTAATGAAATTTTTATATAGATTTAATTTTAATAGAAAATTAATATAAATTAAAGTAATATTTATATTTAAATGAAATTTTTATATAGATTTAGTTTTAATATAAAATTAACATAAATTAAAGTAATATTTATATTTAAATGAAATTTTTATATAGATATAATTTTAATAGAAAATTAATATAAATTAAAGTAATATTTATATTTAAATGAAATTTTTATACAAATTTAATATTAATATCAAATGAATATAAACTGATTTAATATTTATATTTAAATGCAATTTATATATACATTTAATATTGGTATAAAATTAATATAAATTTGTAACTAAATGAAATTTTTATATAGATTTAATTTTAATATAAAATTAATATAAATTAAAGTAATATTTATATTTAAATGAAATTTTGATATAGATTTAATTTTAATAGAAAATTAATATAAAATAAAGTAATATTTATATTATAATGAAATTTTTATATAGATTTAATTTTAATATAAAATTAATGTAAATTAAAGTAATATTTATATTTAAATGAAATTTTTATATAGATTTAATTTTAATAGAAAATTAAAATAAATTATAGTAATATTTATATTTAAATGAAATTTTTATATAGATTTAATTTTAATAGAAAATTAATATAAATTAAAGTAATATTTATATTTAAATGAAATCTTGATATAGATTTAATTTTAATAGAAAATTAATATAAATTAAAGTAATATTTATATTTATATGAAATTTTTATATCGATTTAATATTAATATAAAATTAATATAAATTAATGTAATATTTATAATTAAATGAAATTTTTATATAGATTTAATTTTAATAGAAAATTAATATAAATTAAAGTAATATTTATATTTAAATGAAATTTTTATATAAATTTAATATTAGTATAAAATTAATATAAATTAAAGTAATATTTATATTTAAATGAAATTTTTATATCGATTTAATTTTAATAGATTTAAATTAATGTAATATTTATAATTAAATGAAATTTTTTTATATAGATTTAATTTTAATATAAAATTAATATAAATTAAAGTAATATTTATATTTAAATGAAATTTTTATATAGATTTAATTTTAATATAAAATTAACATAAATTAAAGTAATATTTATATTTAAATGAAATTTTTATATAGATATAATTTTAATAGAAAATTAATATAAATTAAAGTAATATTTATATTTAAATGAAATTTTTATACAAATTTAATATTAATATCAAATGAATATAAACTGATTTAATATTTATATTTAAATGCAATTTATATATACATTTAATATTGGTATAAAATTAATATAAATTTGTAACTAAATGAAATTTTTATATAGATTTAATTTTAATATAAAATTAATATAAATTAAAGTAATATTTATATTTAAATGAAATTTTTATATAGATTTAATTTTAATAGAAAATTAATATAAAATAAAGTAATATTTATATTATAATGAAATTTTTATATAGATTTAATTTTAATAGAAAATTAATATAAATTAAAGTAATATTTATATTTAAATGAAATTTTTATATCGATTTAATTTTAATAGAAAATTAATATAAATTAATGTAATATTTATAATTAAATGAAATTTTTATATAGATTTAATTTTAATATAAAATTAATATAAATTAAAGTAATATTTATATTTAAATGAAATTTTTATATAGATTTAATTTTAATATAAAATTAATATAAATTATAGTAATATTTATATTTAAATGAAATTTTTATATAGATTTAATTTTAATAGAAAATTAATATAAATTAAAGTAATATTTATATTTTAATGAAATTTTTATATCGATTTAATTTTAATATAAAATTAATGTAAATTAAAGTAATATTTATATTTAAATGAAATTTTTATATAGATATAATTTTAATAGAAAATTAATATAAATTATAGTAATATTTATATTTAAATGAAATTTTTATATCGATTTAATTTTAATAGAAAATTAATATAAATTAATGTAATATTTATAATTAAATGAAATTTTTATATAGATTTAATTTTAATATAAAATTAATATAAATTAAAGTAATATTTATATTTAAATGAAATTTTTATATAGATTTAATTTTAATATAAAATTAATATAAATTATAGTAATATTTATATTTAAATGAAATTTTTATATAGATTTAATTTTAATAGAAAATTAATATAAATTAAAGTAATATTTATAATTAAATGAAATTTTTATACAAATTTAATATTTATATCAAATGAATATAAACTGATTTAATATTTATATTTAAATGCAATTTATATATACATTTAATATTGGTATAAAATTAATATAAATTTGTATCTAAATGAAATTTTTATATAGATTTAATTTTAATATAAAATTAATATGAATTAAAGTATATTTTTATTTAAATGAATTTTTTATACAAATTTAATATTAATTTCAAATGAATATAAATTAAAGTAATATTTATAATTAAATGAAATTTTTATATAAATTTAATATTAGTATAAAATTAATATAAATTAAAGTAATATTTATATTTAAATGAAATTTTTATATAGATTTAATTTTAATATAAAATCAATATATATTAAAGTAATATTTATATTTAAATGAAATTTTTATACAAATTTAATATTAATATCAAATGAATATAAACTGATTTAATATTTATATTTAAATGCAATATATATACATTTAATATTGGTATAAAATTAATATAAATTTGTAACTAAATGAAATTTTTATATAGATTTAATTTTAATATAAAATTAATATAAATTAAAGTAATATTTATATTTAAATGAAATTTTTATATAGATTTAATTTTAATAGAAAATTAATATAAATTAAAGTAATATTTATATTTATATGAAATTTTTATATCGATTTAATATTAGTATAAAATTAATATAAATTAAAGTAATATTTATATTTAAATGAAATTTTTATATAGATTTAATTTTAATATAAAATTAATATAAATTAAAGTAATATTTATATTTAAATGGAATTTTTATATAGATTTAATTTTAATAGAAAATTAATATAAAATAAAGTAATATTTATATTTTAATGAAATTTTTATACAAATTTAATATTAATATCAAATGAATATAAACTGATTTAATATTTATATTTAAATGCAATTTATATATACATTTAATATTGGTATAAAATTAATATAAATTTGTAACTAAATGAAATTTTTATATAGATTTAATTTTAATATAAAATTAATATAAATTAAAGTAATATTTATATTTAAATGAAATTTTTATATAGATTTAATTTTAATAGAAAATTAATATAAAATAAAGTAATATTTATATTATAATGAAATTTTTATATAGATTTAATTTTAATAGAAAATTAATATAAATTAAAGTAATATTTATATTTAAATGAAATTTTTATATCGATTTAATTTTAATAGAAAATTAATATAAATTAATGTAATATTTATAATTAAATGAAATTTTTATATAGATTTAATTTTAATATAAAATTAATATAAATTAAAGTAATATTTATATTTAAATGAAATTTTTATATAGATTTAATTTTAATATAAAATTAATATAAATTATAGTAATATTTATATTTAAATGAAATTTTTATATAGATTTAATTTTAATAGAAAATTAATATAAATTAAAGTAATATTTATATTTAAATGAAATTTTTATATCGATTTAATTTTAATAGATTTAAATTAATGTAATATTTATAATTAAATGAAATTTTTTTATATAGATTTAATTTTAATATAAAATTAATATAAATTAAAGTAATATTTATATTTAAATGAAATTTTTATATAGATTTAATTTTAATATAAAATTAACATAAATTAAAGTAATATTTATATTTAAATGAAATTTTTATATAGATATAATTTTAATAGAAAATTAATATAAATTAAAGTAATATTTATATTTAAATGAAATTTTTATACAAATTTAATATTAATATCAAATGAATATAAACTGATTTAATATTTATATTTAAATGCAATTTATATATACATTTAATATTGGTATAAAATTAATATAAATTTGTAACTAAATGAAATTTTTATATAGATTTAATTTTAATATAAAATTAATATAAATTAAAGTAATATTTATATTTAAATGAAATTTTTATATAAATTTAATATTAGTATAAAATATTTAATATTAATAGAAAATTAATATAAATTAAAGTAATATTTATATTTAAATGAAATTTTTATATAGATTTAATTTTAATATAAAATTAATATATATTAAAGTAATATTTATATTTAAATGAAATTTTTATATCGATTTAATTTTAATATAAAATTAATATAAATTAAAGTAATATTTATATTTAAATGAAATTTTTATATAGATTTAGTTTTAATATAAAATTAACATAAATTAAAGTAATATTTATATTTAAATGAAATTTTTATATAGATATAATTTTAATAGAAAATTAATATAAATTAAAGTAATATTTATATTTAAATGAAATTTTTATACAAATTTAATATTAATATCAAATGAATATAAACTGATTTAATATTTATATTTAAATGCAATTTATATATACATTTAATATTGGTATAAAATTAATATAAATTTGTAACTAAATGAAATTTTTATATAGATTTAATTTTAATATAAAATTAATATAAATTAAAGTAATATTTATATTTAAATGAAATTTTTATATAGATTTAATTTTAATAGAAAATTAATATAAATTAAAGTAATATTTATATTTAAATGAAATTTTTAGATAGATTTAATTTTAATAGAAAATTAATATAAAATAAAGTAATATTTATATTTTAATGAAATTTTTATATCGATTTAATTTTAATAGAAAATTAATATAAAATAAAGTAATATTTATATTTTAATGAAATTTTTATATCGATTTAATTTTAATATAAAATTAACATAAATTAAAGTAATATTTATATTTAAATGAAATTTTTATATAGATTTAATTTTAATAGAAAATTAATATAAATTAAAGTAATATTTATAATTAAATGAAATTTTTATATAGATTTAATTTTAATAGAAAATTAATATAAATTAAAGTAATATTTATATTTAAATGAAATTTTTATATAAATTTAATATTAGTATAAAATTAATATAAATTATAGTAATATTTATATTTAAATGAAATTTTTATACAAATTTAATATTAATATCAAATGAATATAAACTGATTTAATATTTATATTTAAATGCAATTTATATATACATTTAATATTGGTATAAAATTAATATAAATTTGTAACTAAATGAAATTTTTATATAGATTTAATTTTAATATAAAATTAATATAAATTAAAGTAATATTTATATTTAAATGAAATTTTTATATAGATTTAATTTTAATAGAAAATTAATATAAATTATAGTAATATTTATATTTAAATGAAATTTTTATATAGATTTAATTTTAATAGAAAATTAATATAAAATAAAGTAATATTTATATTTTAATGAAATTTTTATATCGATTTAATTTTAATAGAAAATTAATATAAAATAAAGTAATATTTATATTTTAATGAAATTTTTATATCGATTTAATTTTAATATAAAATTAATGTAAATTAAAGTAATATTTATATTTAAATGAAATTTTTATATAGATTTAATTTTAATATAAAATTAATGTAAATTAAAGTAATATTTATATTTAAATGAAATTTTTATATAGATTTAATTTTAATAGAAAATTAATATAAATTATAGTAATATTTATATTTAAATGAAATTTTTATATAGATTTAATTTTAATAGAAAATTAATATAAAATAAAGTAATATTTATATTTTAATGAAATTTTTATATAGATTTAATTTTAATAGAAAATTAATATAAATTAAAGTAATATTTATATTTAAATGAAATTTTTATATAGATTTAGTTTTAATATAAAATTAACATAAATTAAAGTAATATTTATATTTAAATGAAATTTTTATATAGATATAATTTTAATAGAAAATTAATATAAATTAAAGTAATATTTATATTTAAATGAAATTTTTATACAAATTTAATATTAATATCAAATGAATATAAACTGATTTAATATTTATATTTAAATGCAATTTATATATACATTTAATATTGGTATAAAATTAATATAAATTTGTAACTAAATGAAATTTTTATATAGATTTAATTTTAATATAAAATTAATATAAATTAAAGTAATATTTATATTTAAATGAAATTTTGATATAGATTTAATTTTAATAGAAAATTAATATAAAATAAAGTAATATTTATATTATAATGAAATTTTTATATAGATTTAATTTTAATATAAAATTAATGTAAATTAAAGTAATATTTATATTTAAATGAAATTTTTATATAGATTTAATTTTAATAGAAAATTAAAATAAATTATAGTAATATTTATATTTAAATGAAATTTTTATATAGATTTAATTTTAATATAAAATTAACATAAATTAAAGTAATATTTATATTTAAATGAAATTTTTATATAGATATAATTTTAATAGAAAATTAATATAAATTAAAGTAATATTTATATTTAAATGAAATTTTTATACAAATTTAATATTAATATCAAATGAATATAAACTGATTTAATATTTATATTTAAATGCAATTTATATATACATTTAATATTGGTATAAAATTAATATAAATTTGTAACTAAATGAAATTTTTATATAGATTTAATTTTAATATAAAATTAATATAAATTAAAGTAATATTTATATTTAAATGAAATTTTTATATAGATTTAATTTTAATAGAAAATTAATATAAAATAAAGTAATATTTATATTATAATGAAATTTTTATATAGATTTAATTTTAATAGAAAATTAATATAAATTAAAGTAATATTTATATTTAAATGAAATTTTTATATCGATTTAATTTTAATAGAAAATTAATATAAATTAATGTAATATTTATAATTAAATGAAATTTTTATATAGATTTAATTTTAATATAAAATTAATATAAATTAAAGTAATATTTATATTTAAATGAAATTTTTATATAGATTTAATTTTAATATAAAATTAATATAAATTATAGTAATATTTATATTTAAATGAAATTTTTATATAGATTTAATTTTAATAGAAAATTAATATAAATTAAAGTAATATTTATATTTTAATGAAATTTTTATATCGATTTAATTTTAATATAAAATTAATGTAAATTAAAGTAATATTTATATTTAAATGAAATTTTTATATAGATATAATTTTAATAGAAAATTAATATAAATTATAGTAATATTTATATTTAAATGAAATTTTTATATCGATTTAATTTTAATAGAAAATTAATATAAATTAATGTAATATTTATAATTAAATGAAATTTTTATATAGATTTAATTTTAATATAAAATTAATATAAATTAAAGTAATATTTATATTTAAATGAAATTTTTATATAGATTTAATTTTAATATAAAATTAATATAAATTATAGTAATATTTATATTTAAATGAAATTTTTATATAGATTTAATTTTAATAGAAAATTAATATAAATTAAAGTAATATTTATAATTAAATGAAATTTTTATACAAATTTAATATTTATATCAAATGAATATAAACTGATTTAATATTTATATTTAAATGCAATTTATATATACATTTAATATTGGTATAAAATTAATATAAATTTGTATCTAAATGAAATTTTTATATAGATTTAATTTTAATATAAAATTAATATGAATTAAAGTATATTTTTATTTAAATGAATTTTTTATACAAATTTAATATTAATTTCAAATGAATATAAATTAAAGTAATATTTATAATTAAATGAAATTTTTATATAAATTTAATATTAGTATAAAATTAATATAAATTAAAGTAATATTTATATTTAAATGAAATTTTTATATAGATTTAATTTTAATATAAAATCAATATATATTAAAGTAATATTTATATTTAAATGAAATTTTTATACAAATTTAATATTAATATCAAATGAATATAAACTGATTTAATATTTATATTTAAATGCAATATATATACATTTAATATTGGTATAAAATTAATATAAATTTGTAACTAAATGAAATTTTTATATAGATTTAATTTTAATATAAAATTAATATAAATTAAAGTAATATTTATATTTAAATGAAATTTTTATATAGATTTAATTTTAATAGAAAATTAATATAAATTAAAGTAATATTTATATTTATATGAAATTTTTATATCGATTTAATATTAGTATAAAATTAATATAAATTAAAGTAATATTTATATTTAAATGAAATTTTTATATAGATTTAATTTTAATATAAAATTAATATAAATTAAAGTAATATTTATATTTAAATGGAATTTTTATATAGATTTAATTTTAATAGAAAATTAATATAAAATAAAGTAATATTTATATTTTAATGAAATTTTTATATAGATTTAATTTTAATAGAAAATTAATATAAATTAAAGTAATATTTATATTTAAATGAAATTTTTATATAGTTTTAGTTTTAATATAAAATTAACATAAATTAAAGTAATATTTATATTTAAATGAAATTTTTATATAGATATAATTTTAATAGAAAATTAATATAAATTAAAGTAATATTTATATTTAAATGAAATTTTTATACAAATTTAATATTAATATCAAATGAATATAAACTGATTTAATATTTATATTTAAATGCAATTTATATATACATTTAATATTGGTATAAAATTAATATAAATTTGTAACTAAATGAAATTTTTATATAGATTTAATTTTAATATAAAATTAATATAAATTAAAGTAATATTTATATTTAAATGAAATTTTGATATAGATTTAATTTTAATAGAAAATTAATATAAATTATAGTAATATTTATATTTAAATGAAATTTTTATACAAATTTAATATTAATATCAAATGAATATAAACTGATTTAATATTTATATTTAAATGCAATTTATATATACATTTAATATTGGTATAAAATTAATATAAATTTGTAACTAAATGAAATTTTTATATAGATTTAATTTTAATATAAAATTAATATAAATTAAAGTAATATTTATATTTAAATGAAATTTTTATATAGATTTAATTTTAATAGAAAATTAATATAAATGATAGTAATATTTATATTTAAATGAAATTTTTATATAGATTTAATTTTAATAGAAAATTAATATAAAATAAAGTAATATTTATATTTTAATGAAATTTTTATATCGATTTAATTTTAATAGAAAATTAATATAAAATAAAGTAATATTTATATTTTAATGAAATTTTTATATCGATTTAATTTTAATATAAAATTAATGTAAATTAAAGTAATATTTATATTTAAATGAAATTTTTATATAGATTTAATTTTAATAGAAAATTAATATAACTTATAGTAATATTTATATTTAAATGAAATTTTTATATAGATTTAATTTTAATAGAAAATTAATATAAATTAAAGTAATATTTATATTTAAATGAAATTTTTATACAAATTTAATATTAATATCAAATGAATATAAACTGATTTAATATTTATATTTAAATGCAATTTATATATACATTTAATATTGGTATAAAATTAATATAAATTTGTAACTAAATGAAATTTTTATATAGATTTAATTTTAATATAAAATTAATATAAATTAAAGTAATATTTATATTTAAATGAAATTTTTATATAGATTTAATTTTAATATAAAATTAATATAAATTAAAGTAATATTTATATTTAAATGAAATTTTTATATAGATTTAATTTTAATAGAAAATTAATATAAATGATAGTAATATTTATATTTAAATGAAATTTTTATATAGATTTAATTTTAATAGAAAATTAATATAAAATAAAGTAATATTTATATTTTAATGAAATTTTTATATCGATTTAATTTTAATAGAAAATTAATATAAAATAAAGTAATATTTATATTTTAATGAAATTTTTATATCGATTTAATTTTAATATAAAATTAATGTAAATTAAAGTAATATTTATATTTAAATGAAATTTTTATATAGATTTAATTTTAATAGAAAATTAATATAACTTATAGTAATATTTATATTTAAATGAAATTTTTATATAGATTTAATTTTAATAGAAAATTAATATAAATTAAAGTAATATTTATATTTAAATGAAATTTTTATACAAATTTAATATTAATATCAAATGAATATAAACTGATTTAATATTTATATTTAAATGCAATTTATATATACATTTAATATTGGTATAAAATTAATATAAATTTGTAACTAAATGAAATTTTTATATAGATTTAATTTTAATATAAAATTAATATAAATTAAAGTAATATTTATATTTAAATGAAATTTTTATATAGATTTAATTTTAATAGAAAATTAATATAAATTATAGTAATATTTATATTTAAATGAAATTTTTATATAGATTTAATTTTAATAGAAAATTAATATAAAATAAAGTAATATTTATATTTTAATGAAATTTTTATATCGATTTAATTTTAATAGAAAATTAATATAAAATAAAGTAATATTTATATTTTAATGAAATTTTTATATCGATTTAATTTTAATATAAAATTAATGTAAATTAAAGTAATATTTATATTTAAATGAAATTTTTATATCGATTTAATTTTAATAGAAAATTAATATAAATTAATGTAATATTTATAATTAAATGAAATTTTTATACAAATTTAATATTTATATCAAATGAATATAAACTGATTTAATATTTATATTTAAATGCAACTTATATATACATTTAATATTGGTATAAAATTAATATAAATTTGTATCTAAATGAAATTTTTATATAGATTTAATTTTAATAGAAAATTAATATAAAATAAAGTAATATTTATATTTTAATGAAATTTTTATATAGATTTAATTTTAATAGAAAATTAATATAAATTAAAGTAATATTTATATTTAAATGAAATTTTTATATAGATTTAGTTTTAATATAAAATTAACATAAATTAAAGTAATATTTATATTTAAATGAAATTTTTATATAGATATAATTTTAATAGAAAATTAATATAAATTAAAGTAATATTTATATTTAAATGAAATTTTTATACAAATTTAATATTAATATCAAATGAATATAAACTGATTTAATATTTATATTTAAATGCAATTTATATATACATTTAATATTGGTATAAAATTAATATAAATTTGTAACTAAATGAAATTTTTATATAGATTTAATTTTAATATAAAATTAATATAAATTAAAGTAATATTTATATTTAAATGAAATTTTGATATAGATTTAATTTTAATAGAAAATTAATATAAATTATAGTAATATTTATATTTAAATGAAATTTTTATACAAATTTAATATTAATATCAAATGAATATAAACTGATTTAATATTTATATTTAAATGCAATTTATATATACATTTAATATTGGTATAAAATTAATATAAATTTGTAACTAAATGAAATTTTTATATAGATTTAATTTTAATATAAAATTAATATAAATTAAAGTAATATTTATATTTAAATGAAATTTTGATATAGATTTAATTTTAATAGAAAATTAATAGAAAATAAAGTAATATTTATATTATAATGAAATTTTTATATAGATTTAATTTTAATATAAAATTAATGTAAATTAAAGTAATATTTATATTTAAATGAAATTTTTATATAGATTTAATTTTAATAGAAAATTAAAATAAATTATAGTAATATTTATATTTAAATGAAATTTTTATATAGATTTAATTTTAATAGAAAATTAATATAAATTAAAGTAATATTTATATTTAAATGAAATCTTGATATAGATTTAATTTTAATAGAAAATTAATATAAATTAAAGTAATATTTATATTTATATGAAATTTTTATATCGATTTAATATTAATATAAAATTAATATAAATTAATGTAATATTTATAATTAAATGAAATTTTTATATAGATTTAATTTTAATAGAAAATTAATATAAATTAAAGTAATATTTATATTTAAATGAAATTTTTATATAAATTAAATATTAGTATAAAATTAATATAAATTAAAGTAATATTTATATTTAAATGAAATTTTTATATCGATTTAATTTTAATACATTTAAATTAATGTAATATTTATAATTAAATGAAATTTTTTTATATAGATTTAATTTTAATATAAAATTAATATAAATTAAAGTAATATTTATATTTAAATGAAATTTTTATATAGATTTAATTTTAATATAAAATTAACATAAATTAAAGTAATATTTATATTTAAATGAAATTTTTATATAGATATAATTTTAATAGAAAATTAATATAAATTAAAGTAATATTTATATTTAAATGAAATTTTTATACAAATTTAATATTAATATCAAATGAATATAAACTGATTTAATATTTATATTTAAATGCAATTTATATATACATTTAATATTGGTATAAAATTAATATAAATTTGTAACTAAATGAAATTTTTATATAGATTTAATTTTAATATAAAATTAATATAAATTAAAGTAATATTTATATTTAAATGAAATTTTTATATAGATTTAATTTTAATAGAAAATTAATATAAAATAAAGTAATATTTATATTATAATGAAATTTTTATATAGATTTAATTTTAATAGAAAATTAATATAAATGATAGTAATATTTATATTTAAATGAAATTTTTATATAGATTTAATTTTAATAGAAAATTAATATAAAATAAAGTAATATTTATATTTTAATGAAATTTTTATATCGATTTAATTTTAATAGAAAATTAATATAAAATAAAGTAATATTTATATTTTAATGAAATTTTTATATCGATTTAATTTTAATAGAAAATTAATATAAAATAAAGTAATATTTATATTTTAATGAAATTTTTATATCGATTTAATTTTAATATAAAATTAATGTAAATTAAAGTAATATTTATATTTAAATGAAATTTTTATATAGATTTAATTTTAATAGAAAATTAATATAACTTATAGTAATATTTATATTTAAATGAAATTTTTATATAGATTTAATTTTAATAGAAAATTAATATAAATTAAAGTAATATTTATATTTAAATGAAATTTTTATACAAATTTAATATTAATATCAAATGAATATAAACTGATTTAATATTTATATTTAAATGCAATTTATATATACATTTAATATTGGTATAAAATTAATATAAATTTGTAACTAAATGAAATTTTTATATAGATTTAATTTTAATATAAAATTAATATAAATTAAAGTAATATTTATATTTAAATGAAATTTTTATATAGATTTAATTTTAATAGAAAATTAATATAAATTATAGTAATATTTATATTTAAATGAAATTTTTATATAGATTTAATTTTAATAGAAAATTAATATAAAATAAAGTAATATTTATATTTTAATGAAATTTTTATATCGATTTAATTTTAATAGAAAATTAATATAAAATAAAGTAATATTTATATTTTAATGAAATTTTTATATCGATTTAATTTTAATATAAAATTAATGTAAATTAAAGTAATATTTATATTTAAATGAAATTTTTATATCGATTTAATTTTAATAGAAAATTAATATAAATTAATGTAATATTTATAATTAAATGAAATTTTTATACAAATTTAATATTTATATCAAATGAATATAAACTGATTTAATATTTATATTTAAATGCAACTTATATATACATTTAATATTGGTATAAAATTAATATAAATTTGTAACTAAATGAAATTTTTATATAGATCTAATTTTAATATAAAATTAATATAAATTAAAGTAATATTTATATTTAAATGAAATTTTTATATAGATTTAATTTTAATAGAAAATTAATATAAATTATAGTAATATTTATATTTAAATGAAATTTTTATATAGATTTAATTTTAATAGAAAATTAATATAAAATAAAGTAATATTTATATTTTAATGAAATTTTTATATCGATTTAATTTTAATAGAAAATTAATATAAAATAAAGTAATATTTATATTTTAATGAAATTTTTATATCGATTTAATTTTAATATAAAATTAATGTAAATTAAAGTAATATTTATATTTAAATGAAATTTTTATATCGATTTAATTTTAATAGAAAATTAATATAAATTAATGTAATATTTATAATTAAATGAAATTTTTATACAAATTTAATATTTATATCAAATGAATATAAACTGATTTAATATTTATATTTAAATGCAACTTATATATACATTTAATATTGGTATAAAATTAATATAAATTTGTATCTAAATGAAATTTTTATATAGATTTAATTTTAATAGAAAATTAATATAAAATAAAGTAATATTTATATTTTAATGAAATTTTTATATAGATTTAATTTTAATAGAAAATTAATATAAATTAAAGTAATATTTATATTTAAATGAAATTTTTATATAGATTTAGTTTTAATATAAAATTAACATAAATTAAAGTAATATTTATATTTAAATGAAATTTTTATATAGATATAATTTTAATAGAAAATTAATATAAATTAAAGTAATATTTATATTTAAATGAAATTTTTATACAAATTTAATATTAATATCAAATGAATATAAACTGATTTAATATTTATATTTAAATGCAATTTATATATACATTTAATATTGGTATAAAATTAATATAAATTTGTAACTAAATGAAATTTTTATATAGATTTAATTTTAATATAAAATTAATATAAATTAAAGTAATATTTATATTTAAATGAAATTTTGATATAGATTTAATTTTAATAGAAAATTAATATAAATTATAGTAATATTTATATTTAAATGAAATTTTTATACAAATTTAATATTAATATCAAATGAATATAAACTGATTTAATATTTATATTTAAATGCAATTTATATATACATTTAATATTGGTATAAAATTAATATAAATTTGTAACTAAATGAAATTTTTATATAGATTTAATTTTAATATAAAATTAATATAAATTAAAGTAATATTTATATTTAAATGAAATTTTGATATAGATTTAATTTTAATAGAAAATTAATATAAAATAAAGTAATATTTATATTATAATTAAATTTTTATATAGATTTAATTTTAATATAAAATTAATGTAAATTAAAGTAATATTTATATTTAAATGAAATTTTTATATAGATATAATTTTAATAGAAAATTAATATAAATTAAAGTAATATTTATATTTAAATGAAATTTATATACAAATTTAATATTAATATCAAATGAATATAAACTGATTTAATATTTATATTTAAATGCAATTTATATATACATTTAATATTGGTATAAAATTAATATAAATTTGTAACTAAATGAAATTTTTATATAGATTTAATTTTAATATAAAATTAATATAAATTAAAGTAATATTTATATTTAAATGAAATTTTTATATAGATTTAATTTTAATAGAAAATTAATATAAAATAAAGTAATATTTATATTATAATGAAATTTTTATATAGATTTAATTTTAATAGAAAATTAATATAAATTAAAGTAATATTTATATTTAAATGAAATTTTTATATCGATTTAATTTTAATAGAAAATTAATATAAATTAATGTAATATTTATAATTAAATGAAATTTTTATATAGATTTAATTTTAATATAAAATTAATATAAATTAAAGTAATATTTATATTTAAATGAAATTTTTATATAGATTTAATTTTAATATAAAATTAATATAAATTATAGTAATATTTATATTTAAATGAAATTTTTATATAGATTTAATTTTAATAGAAAATTAATATAAATTAAAGTAATATTTATATTTTAATGAAATTTTTATATCGATTTAATTTTAATATAAAATTAATGTAAATTAAAGTAATATTTATATTTAAATGAAATTTTTATATAGATATAATTTTAATAGAAAATTAATATAAATTATAGTAATATTTATATTTAAATGAAATTTTTATACAAATTTAATATTAATATCAAATGAATATAAACTGATTTAATATTTATATTTAAATGCAATTTATATATACATTTAATATTGGTATAAAATTAATATAAATTTGTAACTAAATGAAATTTTTATATAGATTTAATTTTAATATAAAATTAATATAAATTAAAGTAATATTTATATTTAAATGAAATTTTGATATAGATTTAATTTTAATAGAAAATTAATATAAATTATAGTAATATTTATATTTAAATGAAATTTTTATATAGATTTAATTTTAATAGAAAATTAATATAAAATAAAGTAATATTTATATTATAATGAAATTTTTATATCGATTTAATTTTAATAGAAAATTAATATAAAATAAAGTAATATTTATATTTTAATGAAATTTTTATATCGATTTAATTTTAATATAAAATTAATGTAAATTAAAGTAATATTTATATTTAAATGAAATTTTTATATAGATTTAATTTTAATAGAAAATTAATATAAATTATAGTAATATTTATATTTAAATGAAATTTTTATATAGATTTAATTTTAATAGAAAATTAATATAAATTAAAGTAATATTTATATTTAAATGAAATCTTTATATAGATTTAATTATAATAGAAAATTAATATAAATTAAAGAAATGTTTATATTTATATGAAATTTTTATATCGATTTAATATTAATATAAAATTAATATAAATTAATGTAATATTTATAATTAAATGAAATTTTTATATAGATTTAATTTTAATAGAAAATTAATATAAATTAAAGTAATATTTATATTTAAATGAAATTTTTTATATAAATTTAATATTAGTATAAAATTAATATAAATTAAAGTAATATTTATATTTAAATGAAATTTTTATATCGATTTAATTTTAATAGATTTAAATTAATGTAATATTTATAATTAAATGAAATTTTTTTATATAGATTTAATTTTAATGTAAAATTAATATAAATTAAAGTAATATTTATATTTAAATGAAATTTTTATATCGATTTAATTTTAATAGAAAATTAATATAAATTAATGTAATATTTATAATTAAATGAAATTTTTATATAGATTTAATTTTAATATAAAATTAATATAAATTATAGTAATATTTATATTTAAATGAAATTTTTATATAGATTTAATTTTAATAGAAAATTAATATAAATTAAAGTAATATTTATATTTTAATGAAATTTTTATATCGATTTATTTTTAATATAAAATTAATGTAAATTAAAGTAATATTTATATTTAAATGAAATTTTTATATAGATTTAATTTTAATAGAAAATTAATATAAATTATAGTAATATTTATATTTAAATGAAATTTTTATGTAGATTTAATTTTAATAGAAAATTAATATAAATTAAAGTAATATTTATATTTAAATGAAATCTTTATATAGATTTAATTTTAATAGAAAATTAATATAAATTAAAGTAATATTTATATTTATATGAAATTTTTATATCGATTTAATATTAATATAAAATTAATATAAATTAATGTAATATTTATAATTAAATGAAATTTTTATATAGATTTAATTTTAATAGAAAATTAATATAAATTAAAGTAATATTTATATTTAAATGAAATTTTTATATAAATTTAATATTAGTATAAAATTAATATAAATTAAAGTAATATTTATATTTAAATGAAATTTTTATATCGATTTAATTTTAATAGATTTAAATTAATGTAATATTTATAATTAAATGAAATTTTTTTATATAGATTTAATTTTAATATAAAATTAATATAAATTAAAGTAATATTTATATTTAAATGAAATTTTTATATAGATTTAATTTTAATAGAAAATTAATATAAAATAAAGTAATATTTATATTATAATGAAATTTTTATATAGATTTAATTTTAATAGAAAATTAATATAAATTAAAGTAATATTTATATTTAAATGAAATTTTTATATCGATTTAATTTTAATAGAAAATTAATATAAATTAATGTAATATTTATAATTAAATGAAATTTTTATACAAATTTAATATTTATATCACATGAATATAAACTGATTTAATATTTATATTTAAATGCAATTTATATATACATTTAATATTGGTATAAAATTAATATAAATTTGTATCTAAATGAAATTTTTATATAGATTTAATTTTAATATAAAATTAATATGAATTAAAGTATATTTTTATTTAAATGAATTTTTTATACAAATTTAATATTAATTTCAAATGAATATAAATTAAAGTAATATTTATAATTAAATGAAATTTTTATATAAATTTAATATTAGTATAAAATTAATATAAATTAAAGTAATATTTATATTTAAATGAAATTTTTATATAGATTTAATTTTAATATAAAATTAATATATATTAAAGTAATATTTATATTTAAATGAAATTTTTATACAAATTTAATATTAATATCAAATGAATATAAACTGATTTAATATTTATATTTAAATGCAATATATATATACATTTAATATTGGTATAAAATTAATATAAATTTGTAACTAAATGAAATTTTTATATAGATTTAATTTTAATATAAAATTAATATAAATTAAAGTAATATTTATATTTAAATGAAATTTTTATATAGATTTAATTTTAATAGAAAATTAATATAAATTAAAGTAATATTTATATTTATATGAAATTTTTATATCGATTTAATATTAGTATAAAATTAATATAAATTAAAGTAATATTTATATTTAAATGAAATTTTTATATAGATTTAATTTTAATATAAAATTAATATAAATTAAAGTAATATTTATATTTAAATGGAATTTTTATATAGATTTAATTTTAATAGAAAATTAATATAAAATAAAGTAATATTTATATTTTAATGAAATTTTTATATAGATTTAATTTTAATAGAAAATTAATATAAATTAAAGTAATATTTATATTTAAATGAAATTTTTATATAGTTTTAGTTTTAATATAAAATTATCATAAATTAAAGTAATATTTATATTTAAATGAAATTTTTATATAGATATAATTTTAATAGAAAATTAATATAAATTAAAGTAATATTTATATTTAAATGAAATTTTTATACAAATTTAATATTAATATCAAATGAATATAAACTGATTTAATATTTATATTTAAATGCAATTTATATATACATTTAATATTGGTATAAAATTAATATAAATTTGTAACTAAATGAAATTTTTATATAGATTTAATTTTAATATAAAATTAATATAAATTAAAGTAATATTTATATTTAAATGAAATTTTGATATAGATTTAATTTTAATAGAAAATTAATATAAATTATAGTAATATTTATATTTAAATGAAATTTTTATACAAATTTAATATTAATATCAAATGAATATAAACTGATTTAATATTTATATTTAAATGCAATTTATATATACATTTAATATTGGTATAAAATTAATATAAATTTGTAACTAAATGAAATTTTTATATAGATTTAATTTTAATATAAAATTAATATAAATTAAAGTAATATTTATATTTAAATGAAATTTTTATATAGATTTAATTTTAATAGAAAATTAATATAAATTATAGTAATATTTATATTTAAATGAAATTTTTATATAGATTTAATTTTAATAGAAAATTAATATAAAATAAAGTAATATTTATATTTTAATGAAATTTTTATATCGATTTAATTTTAATAGAAAATTAATATAAAATAAAGTAATATTTATATTTTATTGAAATTTTTATATCGATTTAATTTTAATATAAAATTAATGTAAATTAAAGTAATATTTATATTTAAATGAAATTTTTATATAGATTTAATTTTAATAGAAAATTAATATAACTTATAGTAATATTTATATTTAAATGAAATTTTTATATAGATTTAATTTTAATAGAAAATTAATATAAATTAAAGTAATATTTATATTTAAATGAAATTTTTATACAAATTTAATATTAATATCAAATGAATATAAACTGATTTAATATTTATATTTAAATGCAATTTATATATACATTTAATATTGGTATAAAATTAATATAAATTTGTAACTAAATGAAATTTTTATATAGATTTAATTTTAATATAAAATTAATATAAATTAAAGTAATATTTATATTTAAATGAAATTTTTATATAGATTTAATTTTAATAGAAAATTAATATAAATTATAGTAATATTTATATTTAAATGAAATTTTTATATAGATTTAATTTTAATAGAAAATTAATATAAAATAAAGTAATATTTATATTTTAATGAAATTTTTATATCGATTTAATTTTAATAGAAAATTAATATAAAATAAAGTAATATTTATATTTTAATGAAATTTTTATATCGATTTAATTTTAATATAAAATTAATGTAAATTAAAGTAATATTTATATTTAAATGAAATTTTTATATCGATTTAATTTTAATAGAAAATTAATATAAATTAATGTAATATTTATAATTAAATGAAATTTTTATACAAATTTAATATTTATATCAAATGAATATAAACTGATTTAATATTTATATTTAAATGCAACTTATATATACATTTAATATTGGTATAAAATTAATATAAATTTGTATCTAAATGAAATTTTTATATAGATTTAATTTTAATATAAAATTAATATGAATTAAAGTATATTTTTATTTAAATGAATTTTTTATACAAATTTAATATTAATTTCAAATGAATATAAATTAAAGTAATATTTATAATTAAATGAAATTTTTATATAAATTTAATATTAGTATAAAATTAATATAAATTAAAGTAATATTTATATTTAAATGAAATTTTTATATAGATTTAATTTTAATATAAAATTAATATATATTAAAGTAATATTTATATTTAAATGAAATTTTTATACAAATTTAATATTAATATCAAATGAATATAAACTGATTTAATATTTATATTTAAATGCAATATATATATACATTTAATATTGGTATAAAATTAATATAAATTTGTAACTAAATGAAATTTTTATATAGATTTAATTTTAATATAAAATTAATATAAATTAAAGTAATATTTATATTTAAATGAAATTTTTATATAGATTTAATTTTAATAGAAAATTAATATAAATTAAAGTAATATTTATATTTATATGAAATTTTTATATCGATTTAATATTAGTATAAAATTAATATAAATTAAAGTAATATTTATATTTAAATGAAATTTTTATATAGATTTAATTTTAATATAAAATTAATATAAATTAAAGTAATATTTATATTTAAATGGAATTTTTATATAGATTTAATTTTAATAGAAAATTAATATAAAATAAAGTAATATTTATATTCTAATGAAATTTTTATATAGATTTAATTTTAATAGTAAATTAATATAAATTAAAGTAATATTTATATTTAAATGAAATTTTTATATAGATTTAGTTTTAATATAAAATTAACATAAATTAAAGTAATATTTATATTTAAATGAAATTTTTATATAGATATAATTTTAATAGAAAATTAATATAAATTAAAGTAATATTTATATTTAAATGAAATTTTTATACAAATTTAATATTAATATCAAATGAATATAAACTGATTTAATATTTATATTTAAATGCAATTTATATATACATTTAATATTGGTATAAAATTAATATAAATTTGTAACTAAATGAAATTTTTATATAGATTTAATTTTAATATAAAATTAATATAAATTAAAGTAATATTTATATTTAAATGAAATTTTGATATAGATTTAATTTTAATAGAAAATTAATATAAATTATAGTAATATTTATATTTAAATGAAATTTTTATACAAATTTAATATTAATATCAAATGAATATAAACTGATTTAATATTTATATTTAAATGCAATTTATATATACATTTAATATTGGTATAAAATTAATATAAATTTGTAACTAAATGAAATTTTTATATAGATTTAATTTTAATATAAAATTAATATAAATTAAAGTAATATTTATATTTAAATGAAATTTTTATATAGATTTAATATTAATATCAAATGAATATAAACTGATTTAATATTTATATTTAAATGCAATATATATATACATTTAATATTGGTATAAAATTAATATAAATTTGTAACTAAATGAAATTTTTATATAGATTTAATTTTAATATAAAATTAATATAAATTAAAGTAATATTTATATTTAAATGAAATTTTTATATAGATTTAATTTTAATAGAAAATTAATATAAATTAAAGTAATATTTATATTTATATGAAATTTTTATATCGATTTAATATTAGTATAAAATTAATATAAATTAAAGTAATATTTATATTTAAATGAAATTTTTATATAGATTTAATTTTAATATAAAATTAATATAAATTAAAGTAATATTTATATTTAAATGGAATTTTTATATAGATTTAATTTTAATAGAAAATTAATATAAAATAAAGTAATATTTATATTTTAATGAAATTTTTATATAGATTTAATTTTAATAGAAAATTAATATAAATTAAAGTAATATTTATATTTAAATGAAATTTTTATATAGTTTTAGTTTTAATATAAAATTATCATAAATTAAAGTAATATTTATATTTAAATGAAATTTTTATATAGATATAATTTTAATAGAAAATTAATATAAATTAAAGTAATATTTATATTTAAATGAAATTTTTATACAAATTTAATATTAATATCAAATGAATATAAACTGATTTAATATTTATATTTAAATGCAATTTATATATACATTTAATATTGGTATAAAATTAATATAAATTTGTAACTAAATGAAATTTTTATATAGATTTAATTTTAATATAAAATTAATATAAATTAAAGTAATATTTATATTTAAATGAAATTTTGATATAGATTTAATTTTAATAGAAAATTAATATAAATTATAGTAATATTTATATTTAAATGAAATTTTTATACAAATTTAATATTAATATCAAATGAATATAAACTGATTTAATATTTATATTTAAATGCAATTTATATATACATTTAATATTGGTATAAAATTAATATAAATTTGTAACTAAATGAAATTTTTATATAGATTTAATTTTAATATAAAATTAATATAAATTAAAGTAATATTTATATTTAAATGAAATTTTTATATAGATTTAATTTTAATAGAAAATTAATATAAATTATAGTAATATTTATATTTAAATGAAATTTTTATATAGATTTAATTTTAATAGAAAATTAATATAAAATAAAGTAATATTTATATTTTAATGAAATTTTTATATCGATTTAATTTTAATAGAAAATTAATATAAAATAAAGTAATATTTATATTTTAATGAAATTTTTATATCGATTTAATTTTAATAGAAAATTAATGTAAATTAAAGTAATATTTATATTCTAATGAAATTTTTATATAGATTTAATTTTAATAGTAAATTAATATAAATTAAAGTAATATTTATATTTAAATGAAATTTTTATATAGATTTAGTTTTAATATAAAATTAACATAAATTAAAGTAATATTTATATTTAAATGAAATTTTTATATAGATATAATTTTAATAGAAAATTAATATAAATTAAAGTAATATTTATATTTAAATGAAATTTTTATACAAATTTAATATTAATATCAAATGAATATAAACTGATTTAATATTTATATTTAAATGCAATTTATATATACATTTAATATTGGTATAAAATTAATATAAATTTGTAACTAAATGAAATTTTTATATAGATTTAATTTTAATATAAAATTAATATAAATTAAAGTAATATTTATATTTAAATGAAATTTTGATATAGATTTAATTTTAATAGAAAATTAATATAAATTATAGTAATATTTATATTTAAATGAAATTTTTATACAAATTTAATATTAATATCAAATGAATATAAACTGATTTAATATTTATATTTAAATGCAATTTATATATACATTTAATATTGGTATAAAATTAATATAAATTTGTAACTAAATGAAATTTTTATATAGATTTAATTTTAATATAAAATTAATATAAATTAAAGTAATATTTATATTTAAATGAAATTTTTATATAGATTTAATATTAATATCAAATGAATATAAACTGATTTAATATTTATATTTAAATGCAATATATATATACATTTAATATTGGTATAAAATTAATATAAATTTGTAACTAAATGAAATTTTTATATAGATTTAATTTTAATATAAAATTAATATAAATTAAAGTAATATTTATATTTAAATGAAATTTTTATATAGATTTAATTTTAATAGAAAATTAATATAAATTAAAGTAATATTTATATTTATATGAAATTTTTATATCGATTTAATATTAGTATAAAATTAATATAAATTAAAGTAATATTTATATTTAAATGAAATTTTTATATAGATTTAATTTTAATATAAAATTAATATAAATTAAAGTAATATTTATATTTAAATGGAATTTTTATATAGATTTAATTTTAATAGAAAATTAATATAAAATAAAGTAATATTTATATTTTAATGAAATTTTTATATAGATTTAATTTTAATAGAAAATTAATATAAATTAAAGTAATATTTATATTTAAATGAAATTTTTATATAGTTTTAGTTTTAATATAAAATTATCATAAATTAAAGTAATATTTATATTTAAATGAAATTTTTATATAGATATAATTTTAATAGAAAATTAATATAAATTAAAGTAATATTTATATTTAAATGAAATTTTTATACAAATTTAATATTAATATCAAATGAATATAAACTGATTTAATATTTATATTTAAATGCAATTTATATATACATTTAATATTGGTATAAAATTAATATAAATTTGTAACTAAATGAAATTTTTATATAGATTTAATTTTAATATAAAATTAATATAAATTAAAGTAATATTTATATTTAAATGAAATTTTGATATAGATTTAATTTTAATAGAAAATTAATATAAATTATAGTAATATTTATATTTAAATGAAATTTTTATACAAATTTAATATTAATATCAAATGAATATAAACTGATTTAATATTTATATTTAAATGCAATTTATATATACATTTAATATTGGTATAAAATTAATATAAATTTGTAACTAAATGAAATTTTTATATAGATTTAATTTTAATATAAAATTAATATAAATTAAAGTAATATTTATATTTAAATGAAATTTTTATATAGATTTAATTTTAATAGAAAATTAATATAAATTATAGTAATATTTATATTTAAATGAAATTTTTATATAGATTTAATTTTAATAGAAAATTAATATAAAATAAAGTAATATTTATATTTTAATGAAATTTTTATATCGATTTAATTTTAATAGAAAATTAATATAAAATAAAGTAATATTTATATTTTAATGAAATTTTTATATCGATTTAATTTTAATAGAAAATTAATGTAAATTAAAGTAATATTTATATTTAAATGAAATTTTTATATAGATTTAATTTTAATAGAAAATTAATATAACTTATAGTAATATTTATATTTAAATGAAATTTTTATATAGATTTAATTTTAATAGAAAATTAATATAAATTAAAGTAATATTTATATTTAAATGAAATTTTTATACAAATTTAATATTAATATCAAATGAATATAAACTGATTTAATATTTATATTTAAATGCAATTTATATATACATTTAATATTGGTATAAAATTAATATAAATTTGTAACTAAATGAAATTTTTATATAGATTTAATTTTAATATAAAATTAATATAAATTAAAGTAATATTTATATTTAAATGAAATTTTTATATAGATTTAATTTTAATAGAAAATTAATATAAATTATAGTAATATTTATATTTAAATGAAATTTTTATATAGATTTAATTTTAATAGAAAATTAATATAAAATAAAGTAATATTTATATTTATATGAAATTTTTATATCGATTTAATATTAGTATAAAATTAATATAAATTAAAGTAATATTTATATTTAAATGAAATTTTTATATAGATTTAATTTTAATATAAAATTAATATAAATTAAAGTAATATTTATATTTAAATGGAATTTTTATATAGATTTAATTTTAATAGAAAATTAATATAAAATAAAGTAATATTTATATTTTAATGAAATTTTTATATAGATATAATTTTAATAGAAAATTAATATAAATTAAAGTAATATTTATATTTAAATGAAATTTTTATACAAATTTAATATTAATATCAAATGAATATAAACTGATTTAATATTTATATTTAAATGCAATTTATATATACATTTAATATTGGTATAAAATTAATATAAATTTGTAACTAAATGAAATTTTTATATAGATTTAATTTTAATATAAAATTAATATAAATTAAAGTAATATTTATATTTAAATGAAATTTTGATATAGATTTAATTTTAATAGAAAATTAATATAAATTATAGTAATATTTATATTTAAATGAAATTTTTATACAAATTTAATATTAATATCAAATGAATATAAACTGATTTAATATTTATATTTAAATGCAATTTATATATACATTTAATATTGGTATAAAATTAATATAAATTTGTAACTAAATGAAATTTTTATATAGATTTAATTTTAATATAAAATTAATATAAATTAAAGTAATATTTATATTTAAATGAAATTTTTATATAGATTTAATTTTAATAGAAAATTAATATAAATTATAGTAATATTTATATTTAAATGAAATTTTTATATAGATTTAATTTTAATAGAAAATTAATATAAAATAAAGTAATATTTATATTTTAATGAAATTTTTATATCGATTTAATTTTAATAGAAAATTAATATAAAATAAAGTAATATTTATATTTTATTGAAATTTTTATATCGATTTAATTTTAATATAAAATTAATGTAAATTAAAGTAATATTTATATTTAAATGAAATTTTTATATAGATTTAATTTTAATAGAAAATTAATATAACTTATAGTAATATTTATATTTAAATGAAATTTTTATATAGATTTAATTTTAATAGAAAATTAATATAAATTAAAGTAATATTTATATTTAAATGAAATTTTTATACAAATTTAATATTAATATCAAATGAATATAAACTGATTTAATATTTATATTTAAATGCAATTTATATATACATTTAATATTGGTATAAAATTAATATAAATTTGTAACTAAATGAAATTTTTATATAGATTTAATTTTAATATAAAATTAATATAAATTAAAGTAATATTTATATTTAAATGAAATTTTTATATAGATTTAATTTTAATAGAAAATTAATATAAATTATAGTAATATTTATATTTAAATGAAATTTTTATATAGATTTAATTTTAATAGAAAATTAATATAAAATAAAGTAATATTTATATTTTAATGAAATTTTTATATCGATTTAATTTTAATAGAAAATTAATATAAAATAAAGTAATATTTATATTTTAATGAAATTTTTATATCGATTTAATTTTAATATAAAATTAATGTAAATTAAAGTAATATTTATATTTAAATGAAATTTTTATATCGATTTAATTTTAATAGAAAATTAATATAAATTAATGTAATATTTATAATTAAATGAAATTTTTATACAAATTTAATATTTATATCAAATGAATATAAACTGATTTAATATTTATATTTAAATGCAACTTATATATACATTTAATATTGGTATAAAATTAATATAAATTTGTATCTAAATGAAATTTTTATATAGATTTAATTTTAATATAAAATTAATATGAATTAAAGTATATTTTTATTTAAATGAATTTTTTATACAAATTTAATATTAATTTCAAATGAATATAAATTAAAGTAATATTTATAATTAAATGAAATTTTTATATAAATTTAATATTAGTATAAAATTAATATAAATTAAAGTAATATTTATATTTAAATGAAATTTTTATATAGATTTAATTTTAATATAAAATTAATATATATTAAAGTAATATTTATATTTAAATGAAATTTTTATACAAATTTAATATTAATATCAAATGAATATAAACTGATTTAATATTTATATTTAAATGCAATATATATATACATTTAATATTGGTATAAAATTAATATAAATTTGTAACTAAATGAAATTTTTATATAGATTTAATTTTAATATAAAATTAATATAAATTAAAGTAATATTTATATTTAAATGAAATTTTTATATAGATTTAATTTTAATAGAAAATTAATATAAATTAAAGTAATATTTATATTTATATGAAATTTTTATATCGATTTAATATTAGTATAAAATTAATATAAATTAAAGTAATATTTATATTTAAATGAAATTTTTATATAGATTTAATTTTAATATAAAATTAATATAAATTAAAGTAATATTTATATTTAAATGGAATTTTTATATAGATTTAATTTTAATAGAAAATTAATATAAAATAAAGTAATATTTATATTCTAATGAAATTTTTATATAGATTTAATTTTAATAGTAAATTAATATAAATTAAAGTAATATTTATATTTAAATGAAATTTTTATATAGATTTAGTTTTAATATAAAATTAACATAAATTAAAGTAATATTTATATTTAAATGAAATTTTTATATAGATATAATTTTAATAGAAAATTAATATAAATTAAAGTAATATTTATATTTAAATGAAATTTTTATACAAATTTAATATTAATATCAAATGAATATAAACTGATTTAATATTTATATTTAAATGCAATTTATATATACATTTAATATTGGTATAAAATTAATATAAATTTGTAACTAAATGAAATTTTTATATAGATTTAATTTTAATATAAAATTAATATAAATTAAAGTAATATTTATATTTAAATGAAATTTTGATATAGATTTAATTTTAATAGAAAATTAATATAAATTATAGTAATATTTATATTTAAATGAAATTTTTATACAAATTTAATATTAATATCAAATGAATATAAACTGATTTAATATTTATATTTAAATGCAATTTATATATACATTTAATATTGGTATAAAATTAATATAAATTTGTAACTAAATGAAATTTTTATATAGATTTAATTTTAATATAAAATTAATATAAATTAAAGTAATATTTATATTTAAATGAAATTTTTATATAGATTTAATATTAATATCAAATGAATATAAACTGATTTAATATTTATATTTAAATGCAATATATATATACATTTAATATTGGTATAAAATTAATATAAATTTGTAACTAAATGAAATTTTTATATAGATTTAATTTTAATATAAAATTAATATAAATTAAAGTAATATTTATATTTAAATGAAATTTTTATATAGATTTAATTTTAATAGAAAATTAATATAAATTAAAGTAATATTTATATTTATATGAAATTTTTATATCGATTTAATATTAGTATAAAATTAATATAAATTAAAGTAATATTTATATTTAAATGAAATTTTTATATAGATTTAATTTTAATATAAAATTAATATAAATTAAAGTAATATTTATATTTAAATGGAATTTTTATATAGATTTAATTTTAATAGAAAATTAATATAAAATAAAGTAATATTTATATTTTAATGAAATTTTTATATAGATTTAATTTTAATAGAAAATTAATATAAATTAAAGTAATATTTATATTTAAATGAAATTTTTATATAGTTTTAGTTTTAATATAAAATTATCATAAATTAAAGTAATATTTATATTTAAATGAAATTTTTATATAGATATAATTTTAATAGAAAATTAATATAAATTAAAGTAATATTTATATTTAAATGAAATTTTTATACAAATTTAATATTAATATCATATGAATATAAACTGATTTAATATTTATATTTAAATGCAATTTATATATACATTTAATATTGGTATAAAATTAATATAAATTTGTAACTAAATGAAATTTTTATATAGATTTAATTTTAATATAAAATTAATATAAATTAAAGTAATATTTATATTTAAATGAAATTTTGATATAGATTTAATTTTAATAGAAAATTAATATAAATTATAGTAATATTTATATTTAAATGAAATTTTTATACAAATTTAATATTAATATCAAATGAATATAAACTGATTTAATATTTATATTTAAATGCAATTTATATATACATTTAATATTGGTATAAAATTAATATAAATTTGTAACTAAATGAAATTTTTATATAGATTTAATTTTAATATAAAATTAATATAAATTAAAGTAATATTTATATTTAAATGAAATTTTTATATAGATTTAATTTTAATAGAAAATTAATATAAATTATAGTAATATTTATATTTAAATGAAATTTTTATATAGATTTAATTTTAATAGAAAATTAATATAAAATAAAGTAATATTTATATTTTAATGAAATTTTTATATCGATTTAATTTTAATAGAAAATTAATATAAAATAAAGTAATATTTATATTTTAATGAAATTTTTATATCGATTTAATTTTAATATAAAATTAATGTAAATTAAAGTAATATTTATATTTAAATGAAATTTTTATATAGATTTAATTTTAATAGAAAATTAATATAACTTATAGTAATATTTATATTTAAATGAAATTTTTATATAGATTTAATTTTAATAGAAAATTAATATAAATTAAAGTAATATTTATATTTAAATGAAATTTTTATACAAATTTAATATTAATATCAAATGAATATAAACTGATTTAATATTTATATTTAAATGCAATTTATATATACATTTAATATTGGTATAAAATTAATATAAATTTGTAACTAAATGAAATTTTTATATAGATTTAATTTTAATATAAAATTAATATAAATTAAAGTAATATTTATATTTAAATGAAATTTTTATATAGATTTAATTTTAATAGAAAATTAATATAAATTATAGTAATATTTATATTTAAATGAAATTTTTATATAGATTTAATTTTAATATAAAATTAATATATATTAAAGTAATATTTATATTTAAATGAAATTTTTATATCGATTTAATTTTAATATAAAATTAATATAAATTAAAGTAATATTTATATTTAAATGAAATTTTTATATAGATTTAGTTTTAATATAAAATTAACATAAATTAAAGTAATATTTATATTTAAATGAAATTTTTATATAGATATAATTTTAATAGAAAATTAATATAAATTAAAGTAATATTTATATTTAAATGAAATTTTTATACAAATTTAATATTAATATCAAATGAATATAAACTGATTTAATATTTATATTTAAATGCAATTTATATATACATTTAATATTGGTATAAAATTAATATAAATTTGTAACTAAATGAAATTTTTATATAGATTTAATTTTAATATAAAATTAATATAAATTAAAGTAATATTTATATTTAAATGAAATTTTTATATAGATTTAATTTTAATAGAAAATTAATATAAATTAAAGTAATATTTATATTTTAATGAAATTTTTATATCGATTTATTTTTAATATAAAATTAATGTAAATTAAAGTAATATTTATATTTAAATGAAATTTTTATATAGATTTAATTTTAATAGAAAATTAATATAAATTATAGTAATATTTATATTTAAATGAAATTTTTATGTAGATTTAATTTTAATAGAAAATTAATATAAATTAAAGTAATATTTATATTTAAATGAAATCTTTATATAGATTTAATTTTAATAGAAAATTAATATAAATTAAAGTAATATTTATATTTATATGAAATTTTTATATCGATTTAATATTAATATAAAATTAATATAAATTAATGTAATATTTATAATTAAATGAAATTTTTATATAGATTTAATTTTAATAGAAAATTAATATAAATTAAAGTAATATTTATAATTAAATGAAATTTGTATATAGATTTAATTTTAATAGAAAATTAATATAAATTAAAGTAATATTTATATTTAAATGAAATTTTTATACAAATTTAATATTAATATCAAATGAATATAAACTGATTTAATATTTATATTTAAATGCAATTTATATATACATTTAATATTGGTATAAAATTAATATAAATTTGTAACTAAATGAAATTTTTATATAGATTTAATTTTAATATAAAATTAATATAAATTAAAGTAATATTTATATTTAAATGAAATTTTGATATAGATTTAATTTTAATAGAAAATTAATATAAATTATAGTAATATTTATATTTAAATGCAATTTTTATATAGATTTAATTTTAATAGAAAATTAATATAAAATAAAGTAATATTTATATTCTAATGAAATTTTTATATAGATTTAATTTTAATAGTAAATTAATATAAATTAAAGTAATATTTATATTTAAATGAAATTTTTATATAGATTTAGTTTTAATATAAAATTAACATAAATTAAAGTAATATTTATATTTAAATGAAATTTTTATATAGATATAATTTTAATAGAAAATTAATATAAATTAAAGTAATATTTATATTTAAATGAAATTTTTATACAAATTTAATATTAATATCAAATGAATATAAACTGATTTAATATTTATATTTAAATGCAATTTATATATACATTTAATATTGGTATAAAATTAATATAAATTTGTAACTAAATGAAATTTTTATATAGATTTAATTTTAATATAAAATTAATATAAATTAAAGTAATATTTATATTTAAATGAAATTTTGATATAGATTTAATTTTAATAGAAAATTAATATAAATTATAGTAATATTTATATTTAAATGAAATTTTTATACAAATTTAATATTAATATCAAATGAATATAAACTGATTTAATATTTATATTTAAATGCAATTTATATATACATTTAATATTGGTATAAAATTAATATAAATTTGTAACTAAATGAAATTTTTATATAGATTTAATTTTAATATAAAATTAATATAAATTAAAGTAATATTTATATTTAAATGAAATTTTTATATAGATTTAATTTTAATAGAAAATTAATATAAATTATAGTAATATTTATATTTAAATGAAATTTTTATATAGATTTAATTTTAATAGAAAATTAATATAAAATAAAGTAATATTTATATTTTAATGAAATTTTTATATCGATTTAATTTTAATAGAAAATTAATATAAAGTAAAGTAATATTTATATTTTAATGAAATTTTTATATCGATTTAATTTTAATATAAAATTAATGTAAATTAAAGTAATATTTATATTTAAATGAAATTTTTATATAGATTTAATTTTAATAGAAAATTAATATAACTTATAGTAATATTTATATTTAAATGAAATTTTTATATAGATTTAATTTTAATAGAAAATTAATATAAATTAAAGTAATATTTATATTTAAATGAAATTTTTATATAGATTTAATTTTAATAGAAAATTAATATAAATTAAAGTAATATTTATAATTAAATGAAATATTTATATAGATTTAATTTTAATAGAAAATTAATATAAATTAAAGTAATATTTATATTTAAATGAAATTTTTATATAAATTTAATATTAGTATAAAATTAATATAAATTAAAGTAATATTTATATTTAAATGAAATTTTTATATCGATTTAATTTTAATAGAAAATTAATATAAATTAAAGTAATATTTATAATTAAATGAAATTTGTATATAGATTTAATTTTAATAGAAAATTAATATAAATTAAAGTAATATTTATATTAAAATGAAATTTTTATACAAATTTAATATTAATATCAAATGAATATAAACTGATTTAATATTTATATTTAAATGCAATTTATATATACATTTAATATTGGTATAAAATTAATATAAATTTGTAACTAAATGAAATTTTTATATAGATTTAATTTTAATATAAAATTAATATAAATTAAAGTAATATTTATATTTAAATGAAATTTTGATATAGATTTAATTTTAATAGAAAATTAATATAAATTATAGTAATATTTATATTTAAATGCAATTTTTATATAGATTTAATTTTAATAGAAAATTAATATAAAATAAAGTAATATTTATATTTTAATGAAATTTTTATATCGATTTAATTTTAATAGAAAATTAATATAAATTAAAGTAATATTTATATTTAAATGAAATTTTTATATAGATTTAATTTTAATAGAAAATTAATATAAATTAAAGTAATATTTATATTTAAATGAAATTTTTATATAGATTTAATTTTAATAGAAAATTAATATAAATTAAAGTAATATTTATAATTAAATGAAATTTTTATATAGATTTAATTTTAATAGAAAATTAATATAAATTAAAGTAATATTTATATTTAAATGAAATTTTTATATAAATTTAATATTAGTATAAAATTAATATAAATTAAAGTAATATTTATATTTAAATGAAATTTTTATATCGATTTAATTTTAATAGAAAATTAATATAAATTAAAGTAATATTTATATTTAAATGAAATTTTTATATAGATTTAATTTTAATATAAAATTAATATATATTAAAGTAATATTTATATTTAAATGAAATTTTTATATCGATTTAATTTTAATATAAAATTAATATAAATTAAAGTAATATTTATATTTAAATGAAATTTTTATATAGATTTAGTTTTAATATAAAATTAACATAAATTAAAGTAATATTTATATTTAAATGAAATTTTTATATAGATATAATTTTAATAGAAAATTAATATAAATTAAAGTAATATTTATATTTAAATGAAATTTTTATACAAATTTAATATTAATATCAAATGAATATAAACTGATTTAATATTTATATTTAAATGCAATTTATATATACATTTAATATTGGTATAAAATTAATATAAATTTGTAACTAAATGAAATTTTTATATAGATTTAATTTTAATATAAAATTAATATAAATTAAAGTAATATTTATATTTAAATGAAATTTTTATATAGATTAAATGTTAATAGAAAATTAATATAAATTAAAGTAATATTTATATTTAAATGAAATTTTTAGATAGATTTAATTTTAATAGAAAATTAATATAAAATAAAGTAATATTTATATTTTAATGAAATTTTTATATCGATTTAATTTTAATAGAAAATTAATATAAAATAAAGTAATATTTATATTTTAATGAAATTTTTATATCGATTTAATTTTAATATAAAATTAACATAAATTAAAGTAATATTTATATTTAAATGAAATTTTTATATAGATTTAATTTTAATAGAAAATTAATATAAATTAAAGTAATATTTATAATTAAATGAAATTTTTATATAGATTTAATTTTAATAGAAAATTAATATAAATTAAAGTAATATTTATATTTAAATGAAATTTTTATATAGATTTAATTTTAATAGAAAATTAATATAAATTATAGTAATATTTATATTTAAATGCAATTTTTATATAGATTTAATTTTAATAGAAAATTAATATAAAATAAAGTAATATTTATATTCTAATGAAATTTTTATATAGATTTAATTTTAATAGTAAATTAATATAAATTAAAGTAATATTTATATTTAAATGAAATTTTTATACAAATTTAATATTAATATCAAATGAATATAAACTGATTTAATATTTATATTTAAATGCAATTTATATATACATTTAATATTGGTATAAAATTAATATAAATTTGTAACTAAATGAAATTTTTATATAGATTTAATTTTAATATAAAATTAATATAAATTAAAGTAATATTTATATTTAAATGAAATTTTGATATAGATTTAATTTTAATAGAAAATTAATATAAATTATAGTAATATTTATATTTAAATGAAATTTTTATACAAATTTAATATTAATATCAAATGAATATAAACTGATTTAATATTTATATTTAAATGCAATTTATATATACATTTAATATTGGTATAAAATTAATATAAATTTGTAACTAAATGAAATTTTTATATAGATTTAATTTTAATATAAAATTAATATAAATTAAAGTAATATTTATATTTAAATGAAATTTTTATATAGATTTAATTTTAATAGAAAATTAATATAAATTATAGTAATATTTATATTTAAATGAAATTTTTATATAGATTTAATTTTAATAGAAAATTAATATAAAATAAAGTAATATTTATATTTTAATGAAATTTTTATATCGATTTAATTTTAATAGAAAATTAATATAAAATAAAGTAATATTTATATTTTAATGAAATTTTTATATCGATTTAATTTTAATATAAAATTAATGTAAATTAAAGTAATATTTATATTTAAATGAAATTTTTATATAGATTTAATTTTAATAGAAAATTAATATAACTTATAGTAATATTTATATTTAAATGAAATTTTTATATAGATTTAATTTTAATAGAAAATTAATATAAATTAAAGTAATATTTATATTTAAATGAAATTTTTATATAGATTTAATTTTAATAGAAAATTAATATAAATTAAAGTAATATTTATAATTAAATGAAATATTTATATAGATTTAATTTTAATAGAAAATTAATATAAATTAAAGTAATATTTATATTTAAATGAAATTTTTATATAAATTTAATATTAGTATAAAATTAATATAAATTAAAGTAATATTTATATTTAAATGAAATTTTTATATCGATTTAATTTTAATAGAAAATTAATATAAATTAAAGTAATATTTATAATTAAATGAAATTTGTATATAGATTTAATTTTAATAGAAAATTAATATAAATTAAAGTAATATTTATATTAAAATGAAATTTTTATACAAATTTAATATTAATATCAAATGAATATAAACTGATTTAATATTTATATTTAAATGCAATTTATATATACATTTAATATTGGTATAAAATTAATATAAATTTGTAACTAAATGAAATTTTTATATAGATTTAATTTTAATATAAAATTAATATAAATTAAAGTAATATTTATATTTAAATGAAATTTTGATATAGATTTAATTTTAATAGAAAATTAATATAAATTATAGTAATATTTATATTTAAATGCAATTTTTATATAGATTTAATTTTAATAGAAAATTAATATAAAATAAAGTAATATTTATATTTTAATGAAATTTTTATATCGATTTAATTTTAATAGAAAATTAATATAAATTAAAGTAATATTTATATTTAAATGAAATTTTTATATAGATTTAATTTTAATAGAAAATTAATATAAATTAAAGTAATATTTATATTTAAATGAAATTTTTATATAGATTTAATTTTAATAGAAAATTAATATAAATTAAAGTAATATTTATAATTAAATGAAATTTTTATATAGATTTAATTTTAATAGAAAATTAATATAAATTAAAGTAATATTTATATTTAAATGAAATTTTTATATAAATTTAATATTAGTATAAAATTAATATAAATTAAAGTAATATTTATATTTAAATGAAATTTTTATATCGATTTAATTTTAATAGAAAATTAATATAAATTAAAGTAATATTTATATTTAAATGAAATTTTTATATAGATTTAATTTTAATATAAAATTAATATATATTAAAGTAATATTTATATTTAAATGAAATTTTTATATCGATTTAATTTTAATATAAAATTAATATAAATTAAAGTAATATTTATATTTAAATGAAATTTTTATATAGATTTAGTTTTAATATAAAATTAACATAAATTAAAGTAATATTTATATTTAAATGAAATTTTTATATAGATATAATTTTAATAGAAAATTAATATAAATTAAAGTAATATTTATATTTAAATGAAATTTTTATACAAATTTAATATTAATATCAAATGAATATAAACTGATTTAATATTTATATTTAAATGCAATTTATATATACATTTAATATTGGTATAAAATTAATATAAATTTGTAACTAAATGAAATTTTTATATAGATTTAATTTTAATATAAAATTAATATAAATTAAAGTAATATTTATATTTAAATGAAATTTTTATATAGATTTAATTTTAATAGAAAATTAATATAAATTAAAGTAATATTTATATTTAAATGAAATTTTTAGATAGATTTAATTTTAATAGAAAATTAATATAAAATAAAGTAATATTTATATTTTAATGAAATTTTTATATCGATTTAATTTTAATAGAAAATTAATATAAAATAAAGTAATATTTATATTTTAATGAAATTTTTATATCGATTTAATTTTAATATAAAATTAACATAAATTAAAGTAATATTTATATTTAAATGAAATTTTTATATAGATTTAATTTTAATAGAAAATTAATATAAATTAAAGTAATATTTATAATTAAATGAAATTTTTATATAGATTTAATTTTAATAGAAAATTAATATAAATTAAAGTAATATTTATATTTAAATGAAATTTTTATATAAATTTAATATTAGTATAAAATTAATATAAATTATAGTAATATTTATATTTAAATGAAATTTTTATACAAATTTAATATTAATATCAAATGAATATAAACTGATTTAATATTTATATTTAAATGCAATTTATATATACATTTAATATTGGTATAAAATTAATATAAATTTGTAACTAAATGAAATTTTTATATAGATTTAATTTTAATATAAAATTAATATAAATTAAAGTAATATTTATATTTAAATGAAATTTTTATATAGATTTAATTTTAATAGAAAATTAATATAAATTATAGTAATATTTATATTTAAATGAAATTTTTATATAGATTTAATTTTAATAGAAAATTAATATAAAATAAAGTAATATTTATATTTTAATGAAATTTTTATATCGATTTAATTTTAATAGAAAATTAATATAAAATAAAGTAATATTTATATTTTAATGAAATTTTTATATCGATTTAATTTTAATATAAAATTAATGTAAATTAAAGTAATATTTATATTTAAATGAAATTTTTATATAGATTTAATTTTAATAGAAAATTAATATAACTTATAGTAATATTTATATTTAAATGAAATTTTTATATAGATTTAATTTTAATAGAAAATTAATATAAATTAAAGTAATATTTATATTTAAATGAAATTTTTATATAGATTTAATTTTAATAGAAAATTAATATAAATTAAAGTAATATTTATAATTAAATGAAATATTTATATAGATTTAATTTTAATAGAAAATTAATATAAATTAAAGTAATATTTATATTTAAATGAAATTTTTATATAAATTTAATATTAGTATAAAATATTTAATATTAATAGAAAATTAATATAAATTAAAGTAATATTTATATTTAAATGAAATTTTTATATAGATTTAATTTTAATATAAAATTAATATATATTAAAGTAATATTTATATTTAAATGAAATTTTTATATCGATTTAATTTTAATATAAAATTAATATAAATTAAAGTAATATTTATATTTAAATGAAATTTTTATATAGATTTAGTTTTAATATAAAATTAACATAAATTAAAGTAATATTTATATTTAAATGAAATTTTTATATAGATATAATTTTAATAGAAAATTAATATAAATTAAAGTAATATTTATATTTAAATGAAATTTTTATACAAATTTAATATTAATATCAAATGAATATAAACTGATTTAATATTTATATTTAAATGCAATTTATATATACATTTAATATTGGTATAAAATTAATATAAATTTGTAACTAAATGAAATTTTTATATAGATTTAATTTTAATATAAAATTAATATAAATTAAAGTAATATTTATATTTAAATGAAATTTTTATATAGATTTAATTTTAATAGAAAATTAATATAAATTAAAGTAATATTTATATTTAAATGAAATTTTTAGATAGATTTAATTTTAATAGAAAATTAATATAAAATAAAGTAATATTTATATTTTAATGAAATTTTTATATCGATTTAATTTTAATAGAAAATTAATATAAAATAAAGTAATATTTATATTTTAATGAAATTTTTATATCGATTTAATTTTAATATAAAATTAACATAAATTAAAGTAATATTTATATTTAAATGAAATTTTTATATAGATTTAATTTTAATAGAAAATTAATATAAATTAAAGTAATATTTATAATTAAATGAAATTTTTATATAGATTTAATTTTAATAGAAAATTAATATAAATTAAAGTAATATTTATATTTAAATGAAATTTTTATATAAATTTAATATTAGTATAAAATTAATATAAATTATAGTAATATTTATATTTAAATGAAATTTTTATACAAATTTAATATTAATATCAAATGAATATAAACTGATTTAATATTTATATTTAAATGCAATTTATATATACATTTAATATTGGTATAAAATTAATATAAATTTGTAACTAAATGAAATTTTTATATAGATTTAATTTTAATATAAAATTAATATAAATTAAAGTAATATTTATATTTAAATGAAATTTTTATATAGATTTAATTTTAATAGAAAATTAATATAAATTAAAGTAATATTTATATTTAAATGAAATTTTTATATAGATTTAATTTTAATAGAAAATTAATATAAATTAAAGTAATATTTATAATTAAATGAAATTTTTATATAGATTTAATTTTAATAGAAAATTAATATAAATTAAAGTAATATTTATATTTTAATGAAATTTTTATATCGATTTAATTTTAATATAAAATTAATGTAAATTAAAGTAATATTTATATTTAAATGAAATTTTTATATAGATTTAATTTTAATATAAAATTAATGTAAATTAAAGTAATATTTATATTTAAATGAAATTTTTATATAGATTTAATTTTAATAGAAAATTAATATAAATTATAGTAATATTTATATTTAAATGAAATTTTTATATAGATTTAATTTTAATAGAAAATTAATATAAAATAAGGTAATATTTATATTTTAATGAAATTTTTATATAGATTTAATTTTAATAGAAAATTAATATAAATTAAAGTAATATTTATATTTAAATGAAATTTTTATATAGATTTAGTTTTAATATAAAATTAACATAAATTAAAGTAATATTTATATTTAAATGAAATTTTTATATAGATATAATTTTAATAGAAAATTAATATAAATTAAAGTAATATTTATATTTAAATGAAATTTTTATACAAATTTAATATTAATATCAAATGAATATAAACTGATTTAATATTTATATTTAAATGCAATTTATATATACATTTAATATTGGTATAAAATTAATATAAATTTGTAACTAAATGAAATTTTTATATAGATTTAATTTTAATATAAAATTAATATAAATTAAAGTAATATTTATATTTAAATGAAATTTTGATATAGATTTAATTTTAATAGAAAATTAATATAAATTATAGTAATATTTATATTTAAATGAAATTTTTATACAAATTTAATATTAATATCAAATGAATATAAACTGATTTAATATTTATATTTAAATGCAATTTATATATACATTTAATATTGGTATAAAATTAATATAAATTTGTAACTAAATGAAATTTTTATATAGATTTAATTTTAATATAAAATTAATATAAATTAAAGTAATATTTATATTTAAATGAAATTTTGATATAGATTTAATTTTAATAGAAAATTAATATAAAATAAAGTAATATTTATATTATAATGAAATTTTTATATAGATTTAATTTTAATATAAAATTAATGTAAATTAAAGTAATATTTATATTTAAATGAAATTTTTATATAGATTTAATTTTAATAGAAAATTAAAATAAATTATAGTAATATTTATATTTAAATGAAATTTTTATATAGATTTAATTTTAATAGAAAATTAATATAAATTAAAGTAATATTTATATTTAAATGAAATCTTGATATAGATTTAATTTTAATAGAAAATTAATATAAATTAAAGTAATATTTATATTTATATGAAATTTTTATATCGATTTAATATTAATATAAAATTAATATAAATTAATGTAATATTTATAATTAAATGAAATTTTTATATAGATTTAATTTTAATAGAAAATTAATATAAATTAAAGTAATATTTATATTTAAATGAAATTTTTATATAAATTTAATATTAGTATAAAATTAATATAAATTAAAGTAATATTTATATTTAAATGAAATTTTTATATCGATTTAATTTTAATAGATTTAAATTAATGTAATATTTATAATTAAATGAAATTTTTTTATATAGATTTAATTTTAATATAAAATTAATATAAATTAAAGTAATATTTATATTTAAATGAAATTTTTATATAGATTTAATTTTAATATAAAATTAACATAAATTAAAGTAATATTTATATTTAAATGAAATTTTTATATAGATATAATTTTAATAGAAAATTAATATAAATTAAAGTAATATTTATATTTAAATGAAATTTTTATACAAATTTAATATTAATATCAAATGAATATAAACTGATTTAATATTTATATTTAAATGCAATTTATATATACATTTAATATTGGTATAAAATTAATATAAATTTGTAACTAAATGAAATTTTTATATAGATTTAATTTTAATATAAAATTAATATAAATTAAAGTAATATTTATATTTAAATGAAATTTTTATATAGATTTAATTTTAATAGAAAATTAATATAAAATAAAGTAATATTTATATTATAATGAAATTTTTATATAGATTTAATTTTAATAGAAAATTAATATAAATTAAAGTAATATTTATATTTAAATGAAATTTTTATATCGATTTAATTTTAATAGAAAATTAATATAAATTAATGTAATATTTATAATTAAATGAAATTTTTATATAGATTTAATTTTAATATAAAATTAATATAAATTAAAGTAATATTTATATTTAAATGAAATTTTTATATAGATTTAATTTTAATATAAAATTAATATAAATTATAGTAATATTTATATTTAAATGAAATTTTTATATAGATTTAATTTTAATAGAAAATTAATATAAATTAAAGTAATATTTATATTTTAATGAAATTTTTATATCGATTTAATTTTAATATAAAATTAATGTAAATTAAAGTAATATTTATATTTAAATGAAATTTTTATATAGATATAATTTTAATAGAAAATTAATATAAATTATAGTAATATTTATATTTAAATGAAATTTTTATATCGATTTAATTTTAATAGAAAATTAATATAAATTAATGTAATATTTATAATTAAATGAAATTTTTATATAGATTTAATTTTAATATAAAATTAATATAAATTAAAGTAATATTTATATTTAAATGAAATTTTTATATAGATTTAATTTTAATATAAAATTAATATAAATTATAGTAATATTTATATTTAAATGAAATTTTTATATAGATTTAATTTTAATAGAAAATTAATATAAATTAAAGTAATATTTATAATTAAATGAAATTTTTATACAAATTTAATATTTATATCAAATGAATATAAACTGATTTAATATTTATATTTAAATGCAATTTATATATACATTTAATATTGGTATAAAATTAATATAAATTTGTATCTAAATGAAATTTTTATATAGATTTAATTTTAATATAAAATTAATATGAATTAAAGTATATTTTTATTTAAATGAATTTTTTATACAAATTTAATATTAATTTCAAATGAATATAAATTAAAGTAATATTTATAATTAAATGAAATTTTTATATAAATTTAATATTAGTATAAAATTAATATAAATTAAAGTAATATTTATATTTAAATGAAATTTTTATATAGATTTAATTTTAATATAAAATCAATATATATTAAAGTAATATTTATATTTAAATGAAATTTTTATACAAATTTAATATTAATATCAAATGAATATAAACTGATTTAATATTTATATTTAAATGCAATATATATATACATTTAATATTGGTATAAAATTAATATAAATTTGTAACTAAATGAAATTTTTATATAGATTTAATTTTAATATAAAATTAATATAAATTAAAGTAATATTTATATTTAAATGAAATTTTTATATAGATTTAATTTTAATAGAAAATTAATATAAATTAAAGTAATATTTATATTTATATGAAATTTTTATATCGATTTAATATTAGTATAAAATTAATATAAATTAAAGTAATATTTATATTTAAATGAAATTTTTATATAGATTTAATTTTAATATAAAATTAATATAAATTAAAGTAATATTTATATTTAAATGGAATTTTTATATAGATTTAATTTTAATAGAAAATTAATATAAAATAAAGTAATATTTATATTTTAATGAAATTTTTATATAGATTTAATTTTAATAGAAAATTAATATAAATTAAAGTAATATTTATATTTAAATGAAATTTTTATATAGTTTTAGTTTTAATATAAAATTAACATAAATTAAAGTAATATTTATATTTAAATGAAATTTTTATATAGATATAATTTTAATAGAAAATTAATATAAATTAAAGTAATATTTATATTTAAATGAAATTTTTATACAAATTTAATATTAATATCAAATGAATATAAACTGATTTAATATTTATATTTAAATGCAATTTATATATACATTTAATATTGGTATAAAATTAATATAAATTTGTAACTAAATGAAATTTTTATATAGATTTAATTTTAATATAAAATTAATATAAATTAAAGTAATATTTATATTTAAATGAAATTTTGATATAGATTTAATTTTAATAGAAAATTAATATAAATTATAGTAATATTTATATTTAAATGAAATTTTTATACAAATTTAATATTAATATCAAATGAATATAAACTGATTTAATATTTATATTTAAATGCAATTTATATATACATTTAATATTGGTATAAAATTAATATAAATTTGTAACTAAATGAAATTTTTATATAGATTTAATTTTAATATAAAATTAATATAAATTAAAGTAATATTTATATTTAAATGAAATTTTTATATAGATTTAATTTTAATAGAAAATTAATATAAATGATAGTAATATTTATATTTAAATGAAATTTTTATATAGATTTAATTTTAATAGAAAATTAATATAAAATAAAGTAATATTTATATTTTAATGAAATTTTTATATCGATTTAATTTTAATAGAAAATTAATATAAAATAAAGTAATATTTATATTTTAATGAAATTTTTATATCGATTTAATTTTAATATAAAATTAATGTAAATTAAAGTAATATTTATATTTAAATGAAATTTTTATATAGATTTAATTTTAATAGAAAATTAATATAACTTATAGTAATATTTATATTTAAATGAAATTTTTATATAGATTTAATTTTAATAGAAAATTAATATAAATTAAAGTAATATTTATATTTAAATGAAATTTTTATACAAATTTAATATTAATATCAAATGAATATAAACTGATTTAATATTTATATTTAAATGCAATTTATATATACATTTAATATTGGTATAAAATTAATATAAATTTGTAACTAAATGAAATTTTTATATAGATTTAATTTTAATATAAAATTAATATAAATTAAAGTAATATTTATATTTAAATGAAATTTTTATATAGATTTAATTTTAATATAAAATTAATATAAATTAAAGTAATATTTATATTTAAATGAAATTTTTATATAGATTTAATTTTAATAGAAAATTAATATAAATGATAGTAATATTTATATTTAAATGAAATTTTTATATAGATTTAATTTTAATAGAAAATTAATATAAAATAAAGTAATATTTATATTTTAATGAAATTTTTATATCGATTTAATTTTAATAGAAAATTAATATAAAATAAAGTAATATTTATATTTTAATGAAATTTTTATATCGATTTAATTTTAATATAAAATTAATGTAAATTAAAGTAATATTTATATTTAAATGAAATTTTTATATAGATTTAATTTTAATAGAAAATTAATATAACTTATAGTAATATTTATATTTAAATGAAATTTTTATATAGATTTAATTTTAATAGAAAATTAATATAAATTAAAGTAATATTTATATTTAAATGAAATTTTTATACAAATTTAATATTAATATCAAATGAATATAAACTGATTTAATATTTATATTTAAATGCAATTTATATATACATTTAATATTGGTATAAAATTAATATAAATTTGTAACTAAATGAAATTTTTATATAGATTTAATTTTAATATAAAATTAATATAAATTAAAGTAATATTTATATTTAAATGAAATTTTTATATAGATTTAATTTTAATAGAAAATTAATATAAATTATAGTAATATTTATATTTAAATGAAATTTTTATATAGATTTAATTTTAATAGAAAATTAATATAAAATAAAGTAATATTTATATTTTAATGAAATTTTTATATCGATTTAATTTTAATAGAAAATTAATATAAAATAAAGTAATATTTATATTTTAATGAAATTTTTATATCGATTTAATTTTAATATAAAATTAATGTAAATTAAAGTAATATTTATATTTAAATGAAATTTTTATATCGATTTAATTTTAATAGAAAATTAATATAAATTAATGTAATATTTATAATTAAATGAAATTTTTATACAAATTTAATATTTATATCAAATGAATATAAACTGATTTAATATTTATATTTAAATGCAACTTATATATACATTTAATATTGGTATAAAATTAATATAAATTTGTATCTAAATGAAATTTTTATATAGATTTAATTTTAATAGAAAATTAATATAAAATAAAGTAATATTTATATTTTAATGAAATTTTTATATAGATTTAATTTTAATAGAAAATTAATATAAATTAAAGTAATATTTATATTTAAATGAAATTTTTATATAGATTTAGTTTTAATATAAAATTAACATAAATTAAAGTAATATTTATATTTAAATGAAATTTTTATATAGATATAATTTTAATAGAAAATTAATATAAATTAAAGTAATATTTATATTTAAATGAAATTTTTATACAAATTTAATATTAATATCAAATGAATATAAACTGATTTAATATTTATATTTAAATGCAATTTATATATACATTTAATATTGGTATAAAATTAATATAAATTTGTAACTAAATGAAATTTTTATATAGATTTAATTTTAATATAAAATTAATATAAATTAAAGTAATATTTATATTTAAATGAAATTTTGATATAGATTTAATTTTAATAGAAAATTAATATAAATTATAGTAATATTTATATTTAAATGAAATTTTTATACAAATTTAATATTAATATCAAATGAATATAAACTGATTTAATATTTATATTTAAATGCAATTTATATATACATTTAATATTGGTATAAAATTAATATAAATTTGTAACTAAATGAAATTTTTATATAGATTTAATTTTAATATAAAATTAATATAAATTAAAGTAATATTTATATTTAAATGAAATTTTGATATAGATTTAATTTTAATAGAAAATTAATAGAAAATAAAGTAATATTTATATTATAATGAAATTTTTATATAGATTTAATTTTAATATAAAATTAATGTAAATTAAAGTAATATTTATATTTAAATGAAATTTTTATATAGATTTAATTTTAATAGAAAATTAAAATAAATTATAGTAATATTTATATTTAAATGAAATTTTTATATAGATTTAATTTTAATAGAAAATTAATATAAATTAAAGTAATATTTATATTTAAATGAAATCTTGATATAGATTTAATTTTAATAGAAAATTAATATAAATTAAAGTAATATTTATATTTATATGAAATTTTTATATCGATTTAATATTAATATAAAATTAATATAAATTAATGTAATATTTATAATTAAATGAAATTTTTATATAGATTTAATTTTAATAGAAAATTAATATAAATTAAAGTAATATTTATATTTAAATGAAATTTTTATATAAATTAAATATTAGTATAAAATTAATATAAATTAAAGTAATATTTATATTTAAATGAAATTTTTATATCGATTTAATTTTAATACATTTAAATTAATGTAATATTTATAATTAAATGAAATTTTTTTATATAGATTTAATTTTAATATAAAATTAATATAAATTAAAGTAATATTTATATTTAAATGAAATTTTTATATAGATTTAATTTTAATATAAAATTAACATAAATTAAAGTAATATTTATATTTAAATGAAATTTTTATATAGATATAATTTTAATAGAAAATTAATATAAATTAAAGTAATATTTATATTTAAATGAAATTTTTATACAAATTTAATATTAATATCAAATGAATATAAACTGATTTAATATTTATATTTAAATGCAATTTATATATACATTTAATATTGGTATAAAATTAATATAAATTTGTAACTAAATGAAATTTTTATATAGATTTAATTTTAATATAAAATTAATATAAATTAAAGTAATATTTATATTTAAATGAAATTTTTATATAGATTTAATTTTAATAGAAAATTAATATAAAATAAAGTAATATTTATATTATAATGAAATTTTTATATAGATTTAATTTTAATAGAAAATTAATATAAATGATAGTAATATTTATATTTAAATGAAATTTTTATATAGATTTAATTTTAATAGAAAATTAATATAAAATAAAGTAATATTTATATTTTAATGAAATTTTTATATCGATTTAATTTTAATAGAAAATTAATATAAAATAAAGTAATATTTATATTTTAATGAAATTTTTATATCGATTTAATTTTAATAGAAAATTAATATAAAATAAAGTAATATTTATATTTTAATGAAATTTTTATATCGATTTAATTTTAATATAAAATTAATGTAAATTAAAGTAATATTTATATTTAAATGAAATTTTTATATAGATTTAATTTTAATAGAAAATTAATATAACTTATAGTAATATTTATATTTAAATGAAATTTTTATATAGATTTAATTTTAATAGAAAATTAATATAAATTAAAGTAATATTTATATTTAAATGAAATTTTTATACAAATTTAATATTAATATCAAATGAATATAAACTGATTTAATATTTATATTTAAATGCAATTTATATATACATTTAATATTGGTATAAAATTAATATAAATTTGTAACTAAATGAAATTTTTATATAGATTTAATTTTAATATAAAATTAATATAAATTAAAGTAATATTTATATTTAAATGAAATTTTTATATAGATTTAATTTTAATAGAAAATTAATATAAATTATAGTAATATTTATATTTAAATGAAATTTTTATATAGATTTAATTTTAATAGAAAATTAATATAAAATAAAGTAATATTTATATTTTAATGAAATTTTTATATCGATTTAATTTTAATAGAAAATTAATATAAAATAAAGTAATATTTATATTTTAATGAAATTTTTATATCGATTTAATTTTAATATAAAATTAATGTAAATTAAAGTAATATTTATATTTAAATGAAATTTTTATATCGATTTAATTTTAATAGAAAATTAATATAAATTAATGTAATATTTATAATTAAATGAAATTTTTATACAAATTTAATATTTATATCAAATGAATATAAACTGATTTAATATTTATATTTAAATGCAACTTATATATACATTTAATATTGGTATAAAATTAATATAAATTTGTAACTAAATGAAATTTTTATATAGATCTAATTTTAATATAAAATTAATATAAATTAAAGTAATATTTATATTTAAATGAAATTTTTATATAGATTTAATTTTAATAGAAAATTAATATAAATTATAGTAATATTTATATTTAAATGAAATTTTTATATAGATTTAATTTTAATAGAAAATTAATATAAAATAAAGTAATATTTATATTTTAATGAAATTTTTATATCGATTTAATTTTAATAGAAAATTAATATAAAATAAAGTAATATTTATATTTTAATGAAATTTTTATATCGATTTAATTTTAATATAAAATTAATGTAAATTAAAGTAATATTTATATTTAAATGAAATTTTTATATCGATTTAATTTTAATAGAAAATTAATATAAATTAATGTAATATTTATAATTAAATGAAATTTTTATACAAATTTAATATTTATATCAAATGAATATAAACTGATTTAATATTTATATTTAAATGCAACTTATATATACATTTAATATTGGTATAAAATTAATATAAATTTGTATCTAAATGAAATTTTTATATAGATTTAATTTTAATAGAAAATTAATATAAAATAAAGTAATATTTATATTTTAATGAAATTTTTATATAGATTTAATTTTAATAGAAAATTAATATAAATTAAAGTAATATTTATATTTAAATGAAATTTTTATATAGATTTAGTTTTAATATAAAATTAACATAAATTAAAGTAATATTTATATTTAAATGAAATTTTTATATAGATATAATTTTAATAGAAAATTAATATAAATTAAAGTAATATTTATATTTAAATGAAATTTTTATACAAATTTAATATTAATATCAAATGAATATAAACTGATTTAATATTTATATTTAAATGCAATTTATATATACATTTAATATTGGTATAAAATTAATATAAATTTGTAACTAAATGAAATTTTTATATAGATTTAATTTTAATATAAAATTAATATAAATTAAAGTAATATTTATATTTAAATGAAATTTTGATATAGATTTAATTTTAATAGAAAATTAATATAAATTATAGTAATATTTATATTTAAATGAAATTTTTATACAAATTTAATATTAATATCAAATGAATATAAACTGATTTAATATTTATATTTAAATGCAATTTATATATACATTTAATATTGGTATAAAATTAATATAAATTTGTAACTAAATGAAATTTTTATATAGATTTAATTTTAATATAAAATTAATATAAATTAAAGTAATATTTATATTTAAATGAAATTTTGATATAGATTTAATTTTAATAGAAAATTAATATAAAATAAAGTAATATTTATATTATAATTAAATTTTTATATAGATTTAATTTTAATATAAAATTAATGTAAATTAAAGTAATATTTATATTTAAATGAAATTTTTATATAGATATAATTTTAATAGAAAATTAATATAAATTAAAGTAATATTTATATTTAAATGAAATTTATATACAAATTTAATATTAATATCAAATGAATATAAACTGATTTAATATTTATATTTAAATGCAATTTATATATACATTTAATATTGGTATAAAATTAATATAAATTTGTAACTAAATGAAATTTTTATATAGATTTAATTTTAATATAAAATTAATATAAATTAAAGTAATATTTATATTTAAATGAAATTTTTATATAGATTTAATTTTAATAGAAAATTAATATAAAATAAAGTAATATTTATATTATAATGAAATTTTTATATAGATTTAATTTTAATAGAAAATTAATATAAATTAAAGTAATATTTATATTTAAATGAAATTTTTATATCGATTTAATTTTAATAGAAAATTAATATAAATTAATGTAATATTTATAATTAAATGAAATTTTTATATAGATTTAATTTTAATATAAAATTAATATAAATTAAAGTAATATTTATATTTAAATGAAATTTTTATATAGATTTAATTTTAATATAAAATTAATATAAATTATAGTAATATTTATATTTAAATGAAATTTTTATATAGATTTAATTTTAATAGAAAATTAATATAAATTAAAGTAATATTTATATTTTAATGAAATTTTTATATCGATTTAATTTTAATATAAAATTAATGTAAATTAAAGTAATATTTATATTTAAATGAAATTTTTATATAGATATAATTTTAATAGAAAATTAATATAAATTATAGTAATATTTATATTTAAATGAAATTTTTATACAAATTTAATATTAATATCAAATGAATATAAACTGATTTAATATTTATATTTAAATGCAATTTATATATACATTTAATATTGGTATAAAATTAATATAAATTTGTAACTAAATGAAATTTTTATATAGATTTAATTTTAATATAAAATTAATATAAATTAAAGTAATATTTATATTTAAATGAAATTTTGATATAGATTTAATTTTAATAGAAAATTAATATAAATTATAGTAATATTTATATTTAAATGAAATTTTTATATAGATTTAATTTTAATAGAAAATTAATATAAAATAAAGTAATATTTATATTATAATGAAATTTTTATATCGATTTAATTTTAATAGAAAATTAATATAAAATAAAGTAATATTTATATTTTAATGAAATTTTTATATCGATTTAATTTTAATATAAAATTAATGTAAATTAAAGTAATATTTATATTTAAATGAAATTTTTATATAGATTTAATTTTAATAGAAAATTAATATAAATTATAGTAATATTTATATTTAAATGAAATTTTTATATAGATTTAATTTTAATAGAAAATTAATATAAATTAAAGTAATATTTATATTTAAATGAAATCTTTATATAGATTTAATTATAATAGAAAATTAATATAAATTAAAGAAATGTTTATATTTATATGAAATTTTTATATCGATTTAATATTAATATAAAATTAATATAAATTAATGTAATATTTATAATTAAATGAAATTTTTATATAGATTTAATTTTAATAGAAAATTAATATAAATTAAAGTAATATTTATATTTAAATGAAATTTTTTATATAAATTTAATATTAGTATAAAATTAATATAAATTAAAGTAATATTTATATTTAAATGAAATTTTTATATCGATTTAATTTTAATAGATTTAAATTAATGTAATATTTATAATTAAATGAAATTTTTTTATATAGATTTAATTTTAATGTAAAATTAATATAAATTAAAGTAATATTTATATTTAAATGAAATTTTTATATCGATTTAATTTTAATAGAAAATTAATATAAATTAATGTAATATTTATAATTAAATGAAATTTTTATATAGATTTAATTTTAATATAAAATTAATATAAATTATAGTAATATTTATATTTAAATGAAATTTTTATATAGATTTAATTTTAATAGAAAATTAATATAAATTAAAGTAATATTTATATTTTAATGAAATTTTTATATCGATTTATTTTTAATATAAAATTAATGTAAATTAAAGTAATATTTATATTTAAATGAAATTTTTATATAGATTTAATTTTAATAGAAAATTAATATAAATTATAGTAATATTTATATTTAAATGAAATTTTTATGTAGATTTAATTTTAATAGAAAATTAATATAAATTAAAGTAATATTTATATTTAAATGAAATCTTTATATAGATTTAATTTTAATAGAAAATTAATATAAATTAAAGTAATATTTATATTTATATGAAATTTTTATATCGATTTAATATTAATATAAAATTAATATAAATTAATGTAATATTTATAATTAAATGAAATTTTTATATAGATTTAATTTTAATAGAAAATTAATATAAATTAAAGTAATATTTATATTTAAATGAAATTTTTATATAAATTTAATATTAGTATAAAATTAATATAAATTAAAGTAATATTTATATTTAAATGAAATTTTTATATCGATTTAATTTTAATAGATTTAAATTAATGTAATATTTATAATTAAATGAAATTTTTTTATATAGATTTAATTTTAATATAAAATTAATATAAATTAAAGTAATATTTATATTTAAATGAAATTTTTATATAGATTTAATTTTAATAGAAAATTAATATAAAATAAAGTAATATTTATATTATAATGAAATTTTTATATAGATTTAATTTTAATAGAAAATTAATATAAATTAAAGTAATATTTATATTTAAATGAAATTTTTATATCGATTTAATTTTAATAGAAAATTAATATAAATTAATGTAATATTTATAATTAAATGAAATTTTTATACAAATTTAATATTTATATCACATGAATATAAACTGATTTAATATTTATATTTAAATGCAATTTATATATACATTTAATATTGGTATAAAATTAATATAAATTTGTATCTAAATGAAATTTTTATATAGATTTAATTTTAATATAAAATTAATATGAATTAAAGTATATTTTTATTTAAATGAATTTTTTATACAAATTTAATATTAATTTCAAATGAATATAAATTAAAGTAATATTTATAATTAAATGAAATTTTTATATAAATTTAATATTAGTATAAAATTAATATAAATTAAAGTAATATTTATATTTAAATGAAATTTTTATATAGATTTAATTTTAATATAAAATTAATATATATTAAAGTAATATTTATATTTAAATGAAATTTTTATACAAATTTAATATTAATATCAAATGAATATAAACTGATTTAATATTTATATTTAAATGCAATATATATATACATTTAATATTGGTATAAAATTAATATAAATTTGTAACTAAATGAAATTTTTATATAGATTTAATTTTAATATAAAATTAATATAAATTAAAGTAATATTTATATTTAAATGAAATTTTTATATAGATTTAATTTTAATAGAAAATTAATATAAATTAAAGTAATATTTATATTTATATGAAATTTTTATATCGATTTAATATTAGTATAAAATTAATATAAATTAAAGTAATATTTATATTTAAATGAAATTTTTATATAGATTTAATTTTAATATAAAATTAATATAAATTAAAGTAATATTTATATTTAAATGGAATTTTTATATAGATTTAATTTTAATAGAAAATTAATATAAAATAAAGTAATATTTATATTTTAATGAAATTTTTATATAGATTTAATTTTAATAGAAAATTAATATAAATTAAAGTAATATTTATATTTAAATGAAATTTTTATATAGTTTTAGTTTTAATATAAAATTATCATAAATTAAAGTAATATTTATATTTAAATGAAATTTTTATATAGATATAATTTTAATAGAAAATTAATATAAATTAAAGTAATATTTATATTTAAATGAAATTTTTATACAAATTTAATATTAATATCAAATGAATATAAACTGATTTAATATTTATATTTAAATGCAATTTATATATACATTTAATATTGGTATAAAATTAATATAAATTTGTAACTAAATGAAATTTTTATATAGATTTAATTTTAATATAAAATTAATATAAATTAAAGTAATATTTATATTTAAATGAAATTTTGATATAGATTTAATTTTAATAGAAAATTAATATAAATTATAGTAATATTTATATTTAAATGAAATTTTTATACAAATTTAATATTAATATCAAATGAATATAAACTGATTTAATATTTATATTTAAATGCAATTTATATATACATTTAATATTGGTATAAAATTAATATAAATTTGTAACTAAATGAAATTTTTATATAGATTTAATTTTAATATAAAATTAATATAAATTAAAGTAATATTTATATTTAAATGAAATTTTTATATAGATTTAATTTTAATAGAAAATTAATATAAATTATAGTAATATTTATATTTAAATGAAATTTTTATATAGATTTAATTTTAATAGAAAATTAATATAAAATAAAGTAATATTTATATTTTAATGAAATTTTTATATCGATTTAATTTTAATAGAAAATTAATATAAAATAAAGTAATATTTATATTTTATTGAAATTTTTATATCGATTTAATTTTAATATAAAATTAATGTAAATTAAAGTAATATTTATATTTAAATGAAATTTTTATATAGATTTAATTTTAATAGAAAATTAATATAACTTATAGTAATATTTATATTTAAATGAAATTTTTATATAGATTTAATTTTAATAGAAAATTAATATAAATTAAAGTAATATTTATATTTAAATGAAATTTTTATACAAATTTAATATTAATATCAAATGAATATAAACTGATTTAATATTTATATTTAAATGCAATTTATATATACATTTAATATTGGTATAAAATTAATATAAATTTGTAACTAAATGAAATTTTTATATAGATTTAATTTTAATATAAAATTAATATAAATTAAAGTAATATTTATATTTAAATGAAATTTTTATATAGATTTAATTTTAATAGAAAATTAATATAAATTATAGTAATATTTATATTTAAATGAAATTTTTATATAGATTTAATTTTAATAGAAAATTAATATAAAATAAAGTAATATTTATATTTTAATGAAATTTTTATATCGATTTAATTTTAATAGAAAATTAATATAAAATAAAGTAATATTTATATTTTAATGAAATTTTTATATCGATTTAATTTTAATATAAAATTAATGTAAATTAAAGTAATATTTATATTTAAATGAAATTTTTATATCGATTTAATTTTAATAGAAAATTAATATAAATTAATGTAATATTTATAATTAAATGAAATTTTTATACAAATTTAATATTTATATCAAATGAATATAAACTGATTTAATATTTATATTTAAATGCAACTTATATATACATTTAATATTGGTATAAAATTAATATAAATTTGTATCTAAATGAAATTTTTATATAGATTTAATTTTAATATAAAATTAATATGAATTAAAGTATATTTTTATTTAAATGAATTTTTTATACAAATTTAATATTAATTTCAAATGAATATAAATTAAAGTAATATTTATAATTAAATGAAATTTTTATATAAATTTAATATTAGTATAAAATTAATATAAATTAAAGTAATATTTATATTTAAATGAAATTTTTATATAGATTTAATTTTAATATAAAATTAATATATATTAAAGTAATATTTATATTTAAATGAAATTTTTATACAAATTTAATATTAATATCAAATGAATATAAACTGATTTAATATTTATATTTAAATGCAATATATATATACATTTAATATTGGTATAAAATTAATATAAATTTGTAACTAAATGAAATTTTTATATAGATTTAATTTTAATATAAAATTAATATAAATTAAAGTAATATTTATATTTAAATGAAATTTTTATATAGATTTAATTTTAATAGAAAATTAATATAAATTAAAGTAATATTTATATTTATATGAAATTTTTATATCGATTTAATATTAGTATAAAATTAATATAAATTAAAGTAATATTTATATTTAAATGAAATTTTTATATAGATTTAATTTTAATATAAAATTAATATAAATTAAAGTAATATTTATATTTAAATGGAATTTTTATATAGATTTAATTTTAATAGAAAATTAATATAAAATAAAGTAATATTTATATTCTAATGAAATTTTTATATAGATTTAATTTTAATAGTAAATTAATATAAATTAAAGTAATATTTATATTTAAATGAAATTTTTATATAGATTTAGTTTTAATATAAAATTAACATAAATTAAAGTAATATTTATATTTAAATGAAATTTTTATATAGATATAATTTTAATAGAAAATTAATATAAATTAAAGTAATATTTATATTTAAATGAAATTTTTATACAAATTTAATATTAATATCAAATGAATATAAACTGATTTAATATTTATATTTAAATGCAATTTATATATACATTTAATATTGGTATAAAATTAATATAAATTTGTAACTAAATGAAATTTTTATATAGATTTAATTTTAATATAAAATTAATATAAATTAAAGTAATATTTATATTTAAATGAAATTTTGATATAGATTTAATTTTAATAGAAAATTAATATAAATTATAGTAATATTTATATTTAAATGAAATTTTTATACAAATTTAATATTAATATCAAATGAATATAAACTGATTTAATATTTATATTTAAATGCAATTTATATATACATTTAATATTGGTATAAAATTAATATAAATTTGTAACTAAATGAAATTTTTATATAGATTTAATTTTAATATAAAATTAATATAAATTAAAGTAATATTTATATTTAAATGAAATTTTTATATAGATTTAATATTAATATCAAATGAATATAAACTGATTTAATATTTATATTTAAATGCAATATATATATACATTTAATATTGGTATAAAATTAATATAAATTTGTAACTAAATGAAATTTTTATATAGATTTAATTTTAATATAAAATTAATATAAATTAAAGTAATATTTATATTTAAATGAAATTTTTATATAGATTTAATTTTAATAGAAAATTAATATAAATTAAAGTAATATTTATATTTATATGAAATTTTTATATCGATTTAATATTAGTATAAAATTAATATAAATTAAAGTAATATTTATATTTAAATGAAATTTTTATATAGATTTAATTTTAATATAAAATTAATATAAATTAAAGTAATATTTATATTTAAATGGAATTTTTATATAGATTTAATTTTAATAGAAAATTAATATAAAATAAAGTAATATTTATATTTTAATGAAATTTTTATATAGATTTAATTTTAATAGAAAATTAATATAAATTAAAGTAATATTTATATTTAAATGAAATTTTTATATAGTTTTAGTTTTAATATAAAATTATCATAAATTAAAGTAATATTTATATTTAAATGAAATTTTTATATAGATATAATTTTAATAGAAAATTAATATAAATTAAAGTAATATTTATATTTAAATGAAATTTTTATACAAATTTAATATTAATATCAAATGAATATAAACTGATTTAATATTTATATTTAAATGCAATTTATATATACATTTAATATTGGTATAAAATTAATATAAATTTGTAACTAAATGAAATTTTTATATAGATTTAATTTTAATATAAAATTAATATAAATTAAAGTAATATTTATATTTAAATGAAATTTTGATATAGATTTAATTTTAATAGAAAATTAATATAAATTATAGTAATATTTATATTTAAATGAAATTTTTATACAAATTTAATATTAATATCAAATGAATATAAACTGATTTAATATTTATATTTAAATGCAATTTATATATACATTTAATATTGGTATAAAATTAATATAAATTTGTAACTAAATGAAATTTTTATATAGATTTAATTTTAATATAAAATTAATATAAATTAAAGTAATATTTATATTTAAATGAAATTTTTATATAGATTTAATTTTAATAGAAAATTAATATAAATTATAGTAATATTTATATTTAAATGAAATTTTTATATAGATTTAATTTTAATAGAAAATTAATATAAAATAAAGTAATATTTATATTTTAATGAAATTTTTATATCGATTTAATTTTAATAGAAAATTAATATAAAATAAAGTAATATTTATATTTTAATGAAATTTTTATATCGATTTAATTTTAATAGAAAATTAATGTAAATTAAAGTAATATTTATATTCTAATGAAATTTTTATATAGATTTAATTTTAATAGTAAATTAATATAAATTAAAGTAATATTTATATTTAAATGAAATTTTTATATAGATTTAGTTTTAATATAAAATTAACATAAATTAAAGTAATATTTATATTTAAATGAAATTTTTATATAGATATAATTTTAATAGAAAATTAATATAAATTAAAGTAATATTTATATTTAAATGAAATTTTTATACAAATTTAATATTAATATCAAATGAATATAAACTGATTTAATATTTATATTTAAATGCAATTTATATATACATTTAATATTGGTATAAAATTAATATAAATTTGTAACTAAATGAAATTTTTATATAGATTTAATTTTAATATAAAATTAATATAAATTAAAGTAATATTTATATTTAAATGAAATTTTGATATAGATTTAATTTTAATAGAAAATTAATATAAATTATAGTAATATTTATATTTAAATGAAATTTTTATACAAATTTAATATTAATATCAAATGAATATAAACTGATTTAATATTTATATTTAAATGCAATTTATATATACATTTAATATTGGTATAAAATTAATATAAATTTGTAACTAAATGAAATTTTTATATAGATTTAATTTTAATATAAAATTAATATAAATTAAAGTAATATTTATATTTAAATGAAATTTTTATATAGATTTAATATTAATATCAAATGAATATAAACTGATTTAATATTTATATTTAAATGCAATATATATATACATTTAATATTGGTATAAAATTAATATAAATTTGTAACTAAATGAAATTTTTATATAGATTTAATTTTAATATAAAATTAATATAAATTAAAGTAATATTTATATTTAAATGAAATTTTTATATAGATTTAATTTTAATAGAAAATTAATATAAATTAAAGTAATATTTATATTTATATGAAATTTTTATATCGATTTAATATTAGTATAAAATTAATATAAATTAAAGTAATATTTATATTTAAATGAAATTTTTATATAGATTTAATTTTAATATAAAATTAATATAAATTAAAGTAATATTTATATTTAAATGGAATTTTTATATAGATTTAATTTTAATAGAAAATTAATATAAAATAAAGTAATATTTATATTTTAATGAAATTTTTATATAGATTTAATTTTAATAGAAAATTAATATAAATTAAAGTAATATTTATATTTAAATGAAATTTTTATATAGTTTTAGTTTTAATATAAAATTATCATAAATTAAAGTAATATTTATATTTAAATGAAATTTTTATATAGATATAATTTTAATAGAAAATTAATATAAATTAAAGTAATATTTATATTTAAATGAAATTTTTATACAAATTTAATATTAATATCAAATGAATATAAACTGATTTAATATTTATATTTAAATGCAATTTATATATACATTTAATATTGGTATAAAATTAATATAAATTTGTAACTAAATGAAATTTTTATATAGATTTAATTTTAATATAAAATTAATATAAATTAAAGTAATATTTATATTTAAATGAAATTTTGATATAGATTTAATTTTAATAGAAAATTAATATAAATTATAGTAATATTTATATTTAAATGAAATTTTTATACAAATTTAATATTAATATCAAATGAATATAAACTGATTTAATATTTATATTTAAATGCAATTTATATATACATTTAATATTGGTATAAAATTAATATAAATTTGTAACTAAATGAAATTTTTATATAGATTTAATTTTAATATAAAATTAATATAAATTAAAGTAATATTTATATTTAAATGAAATTTTTATATAGATTTAATTTTAATAGAAAATTAATATAAATTATAGTAATATTTATATTTAAATGAAATTTTTATATAGATTTAATTTTAATAGAAAATTAATATAAAATAAAGTAATATTTATATTTTAATGAAATTTTTATATCGATTTAATTTTAATAGAAAATTAATATAAAATAAAGTAATATTTATATTTTAATGAAATTTTTATATCGATTTAATTTTAATAGAAAATTAATGTAAATTAAAGTAATATTTATATTTAAATGAAATTTTTATATAGATTTAATTTTAATAGAAAATTAATATAACTTATAGTAATATTTATATTTAAATGAAATTTTTATATAGATTTAATTTTAATAGAAAATTAATATAAATTAAAGTAATATTTATATTTAAATGAAATTTTTATACAAATTTAATATTAATATCAAATGAATATAAACTGATTTAATATTTATATTTAAATGCAATTTATATATACATTTAATATTGGTATAAAATTAATATAAATTTGTAACTAAATGAAATTTTTATATAGATTTAATTTTAATATAAAATTAATATAAATTAAAGTAATATTTATATTTAAATGAAATTTTTATATAGATTTAATTTTAATAGAAAATTAATATAAATTATAGTAATATTTATATTTAAATGAAATTTTTATATAGATTTAATTTTAATAGAAAATTAATATAAAATAAAGTAATATTTATATTTATATGAAATTTTTATATCGATTTAATATTAGTATAAAATTAATATAAATTAAAGTAATATTTATATTTAAATGAAATTTTTATATAGATTTAATTTTAATATAAAATTAATATAAATTAAAGTAATATTTATATTTAAATGGAATTTTTATATAGATTTAATTTTAATAGAAAATTAATATAAAATAAAGTAATATTTATATTTTAATGAAATTTTTATATAGATATAATTTTAATAGAAAATTAATATAAATTAAAGTAATATTTATATTTAAATGAAATTTTTATACAAATTTAATATTAATATCAAATGAATATAAACTGATTTAATATTTATATTTAAATGCAATTTATATATACATTTAATATTGGTATAAAATTAATATAAATTTGTAACTAAATGAAATTTTTATATAGATTTAATTTTAATATAAAATTAATATAAATTAAAGTAATATTTATATTTAAATGAAATTTTGATATAGATTTAATTTTAATAGAAAATTAATATAAATTATAGTAATATTTATATTTAAATGAAATTTTTATACAAATTTAATATTAATATCAAATGAATATAAACTGATTTAATATTTATATTTAAATGCAATTTATATATACATTTAATATTGGTATAAAATTAATATAAATTTGTAACTAAATGAAATTTTTATATAGATTTAATTTTAATATAAAATTAATATAAATTAAAGTAATATTTATATTTAAATGAAATTTTTATATAGATTTAATTTTAATAGAAAATTAATATAAATTATAGTAATATTTATATTTAAATGAAATTTTTATATAGATTTAATTTTAATAGAAAATTAATATAAAATAAAGTAATATTTATATTTTAATGAAATTTTTATATCGATTTAATTTTAATAGAAAATTAATATAAAATAAAGTAATATTTATATTTTATTGAAATTTTTATATCGATTTAATTTTAATATAAAATTAATGTAAATTAAAGTAATATTTATATTTAAATGAAATTTTTATATAGATTTAATTTTAATAGAAAATTAATATAACTTATAGTAATATTTATATTTAAATGAAATTTTTATATAGATTTAATTTTAATAGAAAATTAATATAAATTAAAGTAATATTTATATTTAAATGAAATTTTTATACAAATTTAATATTAATATCAAATGAATATAAACTGATTTAATATTTATATTTAAATGCAATTTATATATACATTTAATATTGGTATAAAATTAATATAAATTTGTAACTAAATGAAATTTTTATATAGATTTAATTTTAATATAAAATTAATATAAATTAAAGTAATATTTATATTTAAATGAAATTTTTATATAGATTTAATTTTAATAGAAAATTAATATAAATTATAGTAATATTTATATTTAAATGAAATTTTTATATAGATTTAATTTTAATAGAAAATTAATATAAAATAAAGTAATATTTATATTTTAATGAAATTTTTATATCGATTTAATTTTAATAGAAAATTAATATAAAATAAAGTAATATTTATATTTTAATGAAATTTTTATATCGATTTAATTTTAATATAAAATTAATGTAAATTAAAGTAATATTTATATTTAAATGAAATTTTTATATCGATTTAATTTTAATAGAAAATTAATATAAATTAATGTAATATTTATAATTAAATGAAATTTTTATACAAATTTAATATTTATATCAAATGAATATAAACTGATTTAATATTTATATTTAAATGCAACTTATATATACATTTAATATTGGTATAAAATTAATATAAATTTGTATCTAAATGAAATTTTTATATAGATTTAATTTTAATATAAAATTAATATGAATTAAAGTATATTTTTATTTAAATGAATTTTTTATACAAATTTAATATTAATTTCAAATGAATATAAATTAAAGTAATATTTATAATTAAATGAAATTTTTATATAAATTTAATATTAGTATAAAATTAATATAAATTAAAGTAATATTTATATTTAAATGAAATTTTTATATAGATTTAATTTTAATATAAAATTAATATATATTAAAGTAATATTTATATTTAAATGAAATTTTTATACAAATTTAATATTAATATCAAATGAATATAAACTGATTTAATATTTATATTTAAATGCAATATATATATACATTTAATATTGGTATAAAATTAATATAAATTTGTAACTAAATGAAATTTTTATATAGATTTAATTTTAATATAAAATTAATATAAATTAAAGTAATATTTATATTTAAATGAAATTTTTATATAGATTTAATTTTAATAGAAAATTAATATAAATTAAAGTAATATTTATATTTATATGAAATTTTTATATCGATTTAATATTAGTATAAAATTAATATAAATTAAAGTAATATTTATATTTAAATGAAATTTTTATATAGATTTAATTTTAATATAAAATTAATATAAATTAAAGTAATATTTATATTTAAATGGAATTTTTATATAGATTTAATTTTAATAGAAAATTAATATAAAATAAAGTAATATTTATATTCTAATGAAATTTTTATATAGATTTAATTTTAATAGTAAATTAATATAAATTAAAGTAATATTTATATTTAAATGAAATTTTTATATAGATTTAGTTTTAATATAAAATTAACATAAATTAAAGTAATATTTATATTTAAATGAAATTTTTATATAGATATAATTTTAATAGAAAATTAATATAAATTAAAGTAATATTTATATTTAAATGAAATTTTTATACAAATTTAATATTAATATCAAATGAATATAAACTGATTTAATATTTATATTTAAATGCAATTTATATATACATTTAATATTGGTATAAAATTAATATAAATTTGTAACTAAATGAAATTTTTATATAGATTTAATTTTAATATAAAATTAATATAAATTAAAGTAATATTTATATTTAAATGAAATTTTGATATAGATTTAATTTTAATAGAAAATTAATATAAATTATAGTAATATTTATATTTAAATGAAATTTTTATACAAATTTAATATTAATATCAAATGAATATAAACTGATTTAATATTTATATTTAAATGCAATTTATATATACATTTAATATTGGTATAAAATTAATATAAATTTGTAACTAAATGAAATTTTTATATAGATTTAATTTTAATATAAAATTAATATAAATTAAAGTAATATTTATATTTAAATGAAATTTTTATATAGATTTAATATTAATATCAAATGAATATAAACTGATTTAATATTTATATTTAAATGCAATATATATATACATTTAATATTGGTATAAAATTAATATAAATTTGTAACTAAATGAAATTTTTATATAGATTTAATTTTAATATAAAATTAATATAAATTAAAGTAATATTTATATTTAAATGAAATTTTTATATAGATTTAATTTTAATAGAAAATTAATATAAATTAAAGTAATATTTATATTTATATGAAATTTTTATATCGATTTAATATTAGTATAAAATTAATATAAATTAAAGTAATATTTATATTTAAATGAAATTTTTATATAGATTTAATTTTAATATAAAATTAATATAAATTAAAGTAATATTTATATTTAAATGGAATTTTTATATAGATTTAATTTTAATAGAAAATTAATATAAAATAAAGTAATATTTATATTTTAATGAAATTTTTATATAGATTTAATTTTAATAGAAAATTAATATAAATTAAAGTAATATTTATATTTAAATGAAATTTTTATATAGTTTTAGTTTTAATATAAAATTATCATAAATTAAAGTAATATTTATATTTAAATGAAATTTTTATATAGATATAATTTTAATAGAAAATTAATATAAATTAAAGTAATATTTATATTTAAATGAAATTTTTATACAAATTTAATATTAATATCATATGAATATAAACTGATTTAATATTTATATTTAAATGCAATTTATATATACATTTAATATTGGTATAAAATTAATATAAATTTGTAACTAAATGAAATTTTTATATAGATTTAATTTTAATATAAAATTAATATAAATTAAAGTAATATTTATATTTAAATGAAATTTTGATATAGATTTAATTTTAATAGAAAATTAATATAAATTATAGTAATATTTATATTTAAATGAAATTTTTATACAAATTTAATATTAATATCAAATGAATATAAACTGATTTAATATTTATATTTAAATGCAATTTATATATACATTTAATATTGGTATAAAATTAATATAAATTTGTAACTAAATGAAATTTTTATATAGATTTAATTTTAATATAAAATTAATATAAATTAAAGTAATATTTATATTTAAATGAAATTTTTATATAGATTTAATTTTAATAGAAAATTAATATAAATTATAGTAATATTTATATTTAAATGAAATTTTTATATAGATTTAATTTTAATAGAAAATTAATATAAAATAAAGTAATATTTATATTTTAATGAAATTTTTATATCGATTTAATTTTAATAGAAAATTAATATAAAATAAAGTAATATTTATATTTTAATGAAATTTTTATATCGATTTAATTTTAATATAAAATTAATGTAAATTAAAGTAATATTTATATTTAAATGAAATTTTTATATAGATTTAATTTTAATAGAAAATTAATATAACTTATAGTAATATTTATATTTAAATGAAATTTTTATATAGATTTAATTTTAATAGAAAATTAATATAAATTAAAGTAATATTTATATTTAAATGAAATTTTTATACAAATTTAATATTAATATCAAATGAATATAAACTGATTTAATATTTATATTTAAATGCAATTTATATATACATTTAATATTGGTATAAAATTAATATAAATTTGTAACTAAATGAAATTTTTATATAGATTTAATTTTAATATAAAATTAATATAAATTAAAGTAATATTTATATTTAAATGAAATTTTTATATAGATTTAATTTTAATAGAAAATTAATATAAATTATAGTAATATTTATATTTAAATGAAATTTTTATATAGATTTAATTTTAATATAAAATTAATATATATTAAAGTAATATTTATATTTAAATGAAATTTTTATATCGATTTAATTTTAATATAAAATTAATATAAATTAAAGTAATATTTATATTTAAATGAAATTTTTATATAGATTTAGTTTTAATATAAAATTAACATAAATTAAAGTAATATTTATATTTAAATGAAATTTTTATATAGATATAATTTTAATAGAAAATTAATATAAATTAAAGTAATATTTATATTTAAATGAAATTTTTATACAAATTTAATATTAATATCAAATGAATATAAACTGATTTAATATTTATATTTAAATGCAATTTATATATACATTTAATATTGGTATAAAATTAATATAAATTTGTAACTAAATGAAATTTTTATATAGATTTAATTTTAATATAAAATTAATATAAATTAAAGTAATATTTATATTTAAATGAAATTTTTATATAGATTTAATTTTAATAGAAAATTAATATAAATTAAAGTAATATTTATATTTTAATGAAATTTTTATATCGATTTATTTTTAATATAAAATTAATGTAAATTAAAGTAATATTTATATTTAAATGAAATTTTTATATAGATTTAATTTTAATAGAAAATTAATATAAATTATAGTAATATTTATATTTAAATGAAATTTTTATGTAGATTTAATTTTAATAGAAAATTAATATAAATTAAAGTAATATTTATATTTAAATGAAATCTTTATATAGATTTAATTTTAATAGAAAATTAATATAAATTAAAGTAATATTTATATTTATATGAAATTTTTATATCGATTTAATATTAATATAAAATTAATATAAATTAATGTAATATTTATAATTAAATGAAATTTTTATATAGATTTAATTTTAATAGAAAATTAATATAAATTAAAGTAATATTTATAATTAAATGAAATTTGTATATAGATTTAATTTTAATAGAAAATTAATATAAATTAAAGTAATATTTATATTTAAATGAAATTTTTATACAAATTTAATATTAATATCAAATGAATATAAACTGATTTAATATTTATATTTAAATGCAATTTATATATACATTTAATATTGGTATAAAATTAATATAAATTTGTAACTAAATGAAATTTTTATATAGATTTAATTTTAATATAAAATTAATATAAATTAAAGTAATATTTATATTTAAATGAAATTTTGATATAGATTTAATTTTAATAGAAAATTAATATAAATTATAGTAATATTTATATTTAAATGCAATTTTTATATAGATTTAATTTTAATAGAAAATTAATATAAAATAAAGTAATATTTATATTCTAATGAAATTTTTATATAGATTTAATTTTAATAGTAAATTAATATAAATTAAAGTAATATTTATATTTAAATGAAATTTTTATATAGATTTAGTTTTAATATAAAATTAACATAAATTAAAGTAATATTTATATTTAAATGAAATTTTTATATAGATATAATTTTAATAGAAAATTAATATAAATTAAAGTAATATTTATATTTAAATGAAATTTTTATACAAATTTAATATTAATATCAAATGAATATAAACTGATTTAATATTTATATTTAAATGCAATTTATATATACATTTAATATTGGTATAAAATTAATATAAATTTGTAACTAAATGAAATTTTTATATAGATTTAATTTTAATATAAAATTAATATAAATTAAAGTAATATTTATATTTAAATGAAATTTTGATATAGATTTAATTTTAATAGAAAATTAATATAAATTATAGTAATATTTATATTTAAATGAAATTTTTATACAAATTTAATATTAATATCAAATGAATATAAACTGATTTAATATTTATATTTAAATGCAATTTATATATACATTTAATATTGGTATAAAATTAATATAAATTTGTAACTAAATGAAATTTTTATATAGATTTAATTTTAATATAAAATTAATATAAATTAAAGTAATATTTATATTTAAATGAAATTTTTATATAGATTTAATTTTAATAGAAAATTAATATAAATTATAGTAATATTTATATTTAAATGAAATTTTTATATAGATTTAATTTTAATAGAAAATTAATATAAAATAAAGTAATATTTATATTTTAATGAAATTTTTATATCGATTTAATTTTAATAGAAAATTAATATAAAGTAAAGTAATATTTATATTTTAATGAAATTTTTATATCGATTTAATTTTAATATAAAATTAATGTAAATTAAAGTAATATTTATATTTAAATGAAATTTTTATATAGATTTAATTTTAATAGAAAATTAATATAACTTATAGTAATATTTATATTTAAATGAAATTTTTATATAGATTTAATTTTAATAGAAAATTAATATAAATTAAAGTAATATTTATATTTAAATGAAATTTTTATATAGATTTAATTTTAATAGAAAATTAATATAAATTAAAGTAATATTTATAATTAAATGAAATATTTATATAGATTTAATTTTAATAGAAAATTAATATAAATTAAAGTAATATTTATATTTAAATGAAATTTTTATATAAATTTAATATTAGTATAAAATTAATATAAATTAAAGTAATATTTATATTTAAATGAAATTTTTATATCGATTTAATTTTAATAGAAAATTAATATAAATTAAAGTAATATTTATAATTAAATGAAATTTGTATATAGATTTAATTTTAATAGAAAATTAATATAAATTAAAGTAATATTTATATTAAAATGAAATTTTTATACAAATTTAATATTAATATCAAATGAATATAAACTGATTTAATATTTATATTTAAATGCAATTTATATATACATTTAATATTGGTATAAAATTAATATAAATTTGTAACTAAATGAAATTTTTATATAGATTTAATTTTAATATAAAATTAATATAAATTAAAGTAATATTTATATTTAAATGAAATTTTGATATAGATTTAATTTTAATAGAAAATTAATATAAATTATAGTAATATTTATATTTAAATGCAATTTTTATATAGATTTAATTTTAATAGAAAATTAATATAAAATAAAGTAATATTTATATTTTAATGAAATTTTTATATCGATTTAATTTTAATAGAAAATTAATATAAATTAAAGTAATATTTATATTTAAATGAAATTTTTATATAGATTTAATTTTAATAGAAAATTAATATAAATTAAAGTAATATTTATATTTAAATGAAATTTTTATATAGATTTAATTTTAATAGAAAATTAATATAAATTAAAGTAATATTTATAATTAAATGAAATTTTTATATAGATTTAATTTTAATAGAAAATTAATATAAATTAAAGTAATATTTATATTTAAATGAAATTTTTATATAAATTTAATATTAGTATAAAATTAATATAAATTAAAGTAATATTTATATTTAAATGAAATTTTTATATCGATTTAATTTTAATAGAAAATTAATATAAATTAAAGTAATATTTATATTTAAATGAAATTTTTATATAGATTTAATTTTAATATAAAATTAATATATATTAAAGTAATATTTATATTTAAATGAAATTTTTATATCGATTTAATTTTAATATAAAATTAATATAAATTAAAGTAATATTTATATTTAAATGAAATTTTTATATAGATTTAGTTTTAATATAAAATTAACATAAATTAAAGTAATATTTATATTTAAATGAAATTTTTATATAGATATAATTTTAATAGAAAATTAATATAAATTAAAGTAATATTTATATTTAAATGAAATTTTTATACAAATTTAATATTAATATCAAATGAATATAAACTGATTTAATATTTATATTTAAATGCAATTTATATATACATTTAATATTGGTATAAAATTAATATAAATTTGTAACTAAATGAAATTTTTATATAGATTTAATTTTAATATAAAATTAATATAAATTAAAGTAATATTTATATTTAAATGAAATTTTTATATAGATTAAATGTTAATAGAAAATTAATATAAATTAAAGTAATATTTATATTTAAATGAAATTTTTAGATAGATTTAATTTTAATAGAAAATTAATATAAAATAAAGTAATATTTATATTTTAATGAAATTTTTATATCGATTTAATTTTAATAGAAAATTAATATAAAATAAAGTAATATTTATATTTTAATGAAATTTTTATATCGATTTAATTTTAATATAAAATTAACATAAATTAAAGTAATATTTATATTTAAATGAAATTTTTATATAGATTTAATTTTAATAGAAAATTAATATAAATTAAAGTAATATTTATAATTAAATGAAATTTTTATATAGATTTAATTTTAATAGAAAATTAATATAAATTAAAGTAATATTTATATTTAAATGAAATTTTTATATAGATTTAATTTTAATAGAAAATTAATATAAATTATAGTAATATTTATATTTAAATGCAATTTTTATATAGATTTAATTTTAATAGAAAATTAATATAAAATAAAGTAATATTTATATTCTAATGAAATTTTTATATAGATTTAATTTTAATAGTAAATTAATATAAATTAAAGTAATATTTATATTTAAATGAAATTTTTATACAAATTTAATATTAATATCAAATGAATATAAACTGATTTAATATTTATATTTAAATGCAATTTATATATACATTTAATATTGGTATAAAATTAATATAAATTTGTAACTAAATGAAATTTTTATATAGATTTAATTTTAATATAAAATTAATATAAATTAAAGTAATATTTATATTTAAATGAAATTTTGATATAGATTTAATTTTAATAGAAAATTAATATAAATTATAGTAATATTTATATTTAAATGAAATTTTTATACAAATTTAATATTAATATCAAATGAATATAAACTGATTTAATATTTATATTTAAATGCAATTTATATATACATTTAATATTGGTATAAAATTAATATAAATTTGTAACTAAATGAAATTTTTATATAGATTTAATTTTAATATAAAATTAATATAAATTAAAGTAATATTTATATTTAAATGAAATTTTTATATAGATTTAATTTTAATAGAAAATTAATATAAATTATAGTAATATTTATATTTAAATGAAATTTTTATATAGATTTAATTTTAATAGAAAATTAATATAAAATAAAGTAATATTTATATTTTAATGAAATTTTTATATCGATTTAATTTTAATAGAAAATTAATATAAAATAAAGTAATATTTATATTTTAATGAAATTTTTATATCGATTTAATTTTAATATAAAATTAATGTAAATTAAAGTAATATTTATATTTAAATGAAATTTTTATATAGATTTAATTTTAATAGAAAATTAATATAACTTATAGTAATATTTATATTTAAATGAAATTTTTATATAGATTTAATTTTAATAGAAAATTAATATAAATTAAAGTAATATTTATATTTAAATGAAATTTTTATATAGATTTAATTTTAATAGAAAATTAATATAAATTAAAGTAATATTTATAATTAAATGAAATATTTATATAGATTTAATTTTAATAGAAAATTAATATAAATTAAAGTAATATTTATATTTAAATGAAATTTTTATATAAATTTAATATTAGTATAAAATTAATATAAATTAAAGTAATATTTATATTTAAATGAAATTTTTATATCGATTTAATTTTAATAGAAAATTAATATAAATTAAAGTAATATTTATAATTAAATGAAATTTGTATATAGATTTAATTTTAATAGAAAATTAATATAAATTAAAGTAATATTTATATTAAAATGAAATTTTTATACAAATTTAATATTAATATCAAATGAATATAAACTGATTTAATATTTATATTTAAATGCAATTTATATATACATTTAATATTGGTATAAAATTAATATAAATTTGTAACTAAATGAAATTTTTATATAGATTTAATTTTAATATAAAATTAATATAAATTAAAGTAATATTTATATTTAAATGAAATTTTGATATAGATTTAATTTTAATAGAAAATTAATATAAATTATAGTAATATTTATATTTAAATGCAATTTTTATATAGATTTAATTTTAATAGAAAATTAATATAAAATAAAGTAATATTTATATTTTAATGAAATTTTTATATCGATTTAATTTTAATAGAAAATTAATATAAATTAAAGTAATATTTATATTTAAATGAAATTTTTATATAGATTTAATTTTAATAGAAAATTAATATAAATTAAAGTAATATTTATATTTAAATGAAATTTTTATATAGATTTAATTTTAATAGAAAATTAATATAAATTAAAGTAATATTTATAATTAAATGAAATTTTTATATAGATTTAATTTTAATAGAAAATTAATATAAATTAAAGTAATATTTATATTTAAATGAAATTTTTATATAAATTTAATATTAGTATAAAATTAATATAAATTAAAGTAATATTTATATTTAAATGAAATTTTTATATCGATTTAATTTTAATAGAAAATTAATATAAATTAAAGTAATATTTATATTTAAATGAAATTTTTATATAGATTTAATTTTAATATAAAATTAATATATATTAAAGTAATATTTATATTTAAATGAAATTTTTATATCGATTTAATTTTAATATAAAATTAATATAAATTAAAGTAATATTTATATTTAAATGAAATTTTTATATAGATTTAGTTTTAATATAAAATTAACATAAATTAAAGTAATATTTATATTTAAATGAAATTTTTATATAGATATAATTTTAATAGAAAATTAATATAAATTAAAGTAATATTTATATTTAAATGAAATTTTTATACAAATTTAATATTAATATCAAATGAATATAAACTGATTTAATATTTATATTTAAATGCAATTTATATATACATTTAATATTGGTATAAAATTAATATAAATTTGTAACTAAATGAAATTTTTATATAGATTTAATTTTAATATAAAATTAATATAAATTAAAGTAATATTTATATTTAAATGAAATTTTTATATAGATTTAATTTTAATAGAAAATTAATATAAATTAAAGTAATATTTATATTTAAATGAAATTTTTAGATAGATTTAATTTTAATAGAAAATTAATATAAAATAAAGTAATATTTATATTTTAATGAAATTTTTATATCGATTTAATTTTAATAGAAAATTAATATAAAATAAAGTAATATTTATATTTTAATGAAATTTTTATATCGATTTAATTTTAATATAAAATTAACATAAATTAAAGTAATATTTATATTTAAATGAAATTTTTATATAGATTTAATTTTAATAGAAAATTAATATAAATTAAAGTAATATTTATAATTAAATGAAATTTTTATATAGATTTAATTTTAATAGAAAATTAATATAAATTAAAGTAATATTTATATTTAAATGAAATTTTTATATAAATTTAATATTAGTATAAAATTAATATAAATTATAGTAATATTTATATTTAAATGAAATTTTTATACAAATTTAATATTAATATCAAATGAATATAAACTGATTTAATATTTATATTTAAATGCAATTTATATATACATTTAATATTGGTATAAAATTAATATAAATTTGTAACTAAATGAAATTTTTATATAGATTTAATTTTAATATAAAATTAATATAAATTAAAGTAATATTTATATTTAAATGAAATTTTTATATAGATTTAATTTTAATAGAAAATTAATATAAATTATAGTAATATTTATATTTAAATGAAATTTTTATATAGATTTAATTTTAATAGAAAATTAATATAAAATAAAGTAATATTTATATTTTAATGAAATTTTTATATCGATTTAATTTTAATAGAAAATTAATATAAAATAAAGTAATATTTATATTTTAATGAAATTTTTATATCGATTTAATTTTAATATAAAATTAATGTAAATTAAAGTAATATTTATATTTAAATGAAATTTTTATATAGATTTAATTTTAATAGAAAATTAATATAACTTATAGTAATATTTATATTTAAATGAAATTTTTATATAGATTTAATTTTAATAGAAAATTAATATAAATTAAAGTAATATTTATATTTAAATGAAATTTTTATATAGATTTAATTTTAATAGAAAATTAATATAAATTAAAGTAATATTTATAATTAAATGAAATATTTATATAGATTTAATTTTAATAGAAAATTAATATAAATTAAAGTAATATTTATATTTAAATGAAATTTTTATATAAATTTAATATTAGTATAAAATATTTAATATTAATAGAAAATTAATATAAATTAAAGTAATATTTATATTTAAATGAAATTTTTATATAGATTTAATTTTAATATAAAATTAATATATATTAAAGTAATATTTATATTTAAATGAAATTTTTATATCGATTTAATTTTAATATAAAATTAATATAAATTAAAGTAATATTTATATTTAAATGAAATTTTTATATAGATTTAGTTTTAATATAAAATTAACATAAATTAAAGTAATATTTATATTTAAATGAAATTTTTATATAGATATAATTTTAATAGAAAATTAATATAAATTAAAGTAATATTTATATTTAAATGAAATTTTTATACAAATTTAATATTAATATCAAATGAATATAAACTGATTTAATATTTATATTTAAATGCAATTTATATATACATTTAATATTGGTATAAAATTAATATAAATTTGTAACTAAATGAAATTTTTATATAGATTTAATTTTAATATAAAATTAATATAAATTAAAGTAATATTTATATTTAAATGAAATTTTTATATAGATTTAATTTTAATAGAAAATTAATATAAATTAAAGTAATATTTATATTTAAATGAAATTTTTAGATAGATTTAATTTTAATAGAAAATTAATATAAAATAAAGTAATATTTATATTTTAATGAAATTTTTATATCGATTTAATTTTAATAGAAAATTAATATAAAATAAAGTAATATTTATATTTTAATGAAATTTTTATATCGATTTAATTTTAATATAAAATTAACATAAATTAAAGTAATATTTATATTTAAATGAAATTTTTATATAGATTTAATTTTAATAGAAAATTAATATAAATTAAAGTAATATTTATAATTAAATGAAATTTTTATATAGATTTAATTTTAATAGAAAATTAATATAAATTAAAGTAATATTTATATTTAAATGAAATTTTTATATAAATTTAATATTAGTATAAAATTAATATAAATTATAGTAATATTTATATTTAAATGAAATTTTTATACAAATTTAATATTAATATCAAATGAATATAAACTGATTTAATATTTATATTTAAATGCAATTTATATATACATTTAATATTGGTATAAAATTAATATAAATTTGTAACTAAATGAAATTTTTATATAGATTTAATTTTAATATAAAATTAATATAAATTAAAGTAATATTTATATTTAAATGAAATTTTTATATAGATTTAATTTTAATAGAAAATTAATATAAATTAAAGTAATATTTATATTTAAATGAAATTTTTATATAGATTTAATTTTAATAGAAAATTAATATAAATTAAAGTAATATTTATAATTAAATGAAATTTTTATATAGATTTAATTTTAATAGAAAATTAATATAAATTAAAGTAATATTTATATTTAAATGAAATTTTTATATAAATTTAATATTAGTATAAAATTAATATAAATTAAAGTAATATTTATATTTAAATGAAATTTTTATATCGATTTAATTTTAATAGAAAATTAATATAAATTAAAGTAATATTTATATTTAAATGAAATTTTTATATAGATTTAATTTTAATATAAAATTAATATATATTAAAGTAATATTTATATTTAAATGAAATTTTTATATCGATTTAATTTTAATATAAAATTAATATAAATTAAAGTAATATTTATATTTAAATGAAATTTTTATATAGATTTAGTTTTAATATAAAATTAACATAAATTAAAGTAATATTTATATTTAAATGAAATTTTTATATAGATATAATTTTAATAGAAAATTAATATAAATTAAAGTAATATTTATATTTAAATGAAATTTTTATACAAATTTAATATTAATATCAAATGAATATAAACTGATTTAATATTTATATTTAAATGCAATTTATATATACATTTAATATTGGTATAAAATTAATATAAATTTGTAACTAAATGAAATTTTTATATAGATTTAATTTTAATATAAAATTAATATAAATTAAAGTAATATTTATATTTAAATGAAATTTTTATATAGATTAAATGTTAATAGAAAATTAATATAAATTAAAGTAATATTTATATTTAAATGAAATTTTTAGATAGATTTAATTTTAATAGAAAATTAATATAAAATAAAGTAATATTTATATTTTAATGAAATTTTTATATCGATTTAATTTTAATAGAAAATTAATATAAAATAAAGTAATATTTATATTTTAATGAAATTTTTATATCGATTTAATTTTAATATAAAATTAACATAAATTAAAGTAATATTTATATTTAAATGAAATTTTTATATAGATTTAATTTTAATAGAAAATTAATATAAATTAAAGTAATATTTATAATTAAATGAAATTTTTATATAGATTTAATTTTAATAGAAAATTAATATAAATTAAAGTAATATTTATATTTAAATGAAATTTTTATATAGATTTAATTTTAATAGAAAATTAATATAAATTATAGTAATATTTATATTTAAATGCAATTTTTATATAGATTTAATTTTAATAGAAAATTAATATAAAATAAAGTAATATTTATATTCTAATGAAATTTTTATATAGATTTAATTTTAATAGTAAATTAATATAAATTAAAGTAATATTTATATTTAAATGAAATTTTTATACAAATTAAATATTAATATCAAATGAATATAAACTGATTTAATATTTATATTTAAATGCAATTTATATATACATTTAATATTGGTATAAAATTAATATAAATTTGTAACTAAATGAAATTTTTATATAGATTTAATTTTAATATAAAATTAATATAAATTAAAGTAATATTTATATTTAAATGAAATTTTGATATAGATTTAATTTTAATAGAAAATTAATATAAATTATAGTAATATTTATATTTAAATGAAATTTTTATACAAATTTAATATTAATATCAAATGAATATAAACTGATTTAATATTTATATTTAAATGCAATTTATATATACATTTAATATTGGTATAAAATTAATATAAATTTGTAACTAAATGAAATTTTTATATAGATTTAATTTTAATATAAAATTAATATAAATTAAAGTAATATTTATATTTAAATGAAATTTTTATATAGATTTAATTTTAATAGAAAATTAATATAAATTATAGTAATATTTATATTTAAATGAAATTTTTATATAGATTTAATTTTAATAGAAAATTAATATAAAATAAAGTAATATTTATATTTTAATGAAATTTTTATATCGATTTAATTTTAATAGAAAATTAATATAAAATAAAGTAATATTTATATTTTAATGAAATTTTTATATCGATTTAATTTTAATATAAAATTAATGTAAATTAAAGTAATATTTATATTTAAATGAAATTTTTATATAGATTTAATTTTAATAGAAAATTAATATAACTTATAGTAATATTTATATTTAAATGAAATTTTTATATAGATTTAATTTTAATAGAAAATTAATATAAATTAAAGTAATATTTATATTTAAATGAAATTTTTATATAGATTTAATTTTAATAAAAAATTAATATAAATTAAAGTAATATTTATAATTAAATGAAATATTTATATAGATTTAATTTTAATAGAAAATTAATATAAATTAAAGTAATATTTATATTTAAATGAAATTTTTATATAAATTTAATATTAGTATAAAATTAATATAAATTAAAGTAATATTTATATTTAAATGAAATTTTTATATCGATTTAATTTTAATAGAAAATTAATATAAATTAAAGTAATATTTATAATTAAATGAAATTTGTATATAGATTTAATTTTAATAGAAAATTAATATAAATTAAAGTAATATTTATATTAAAATGAAATTTTTATACAAATTTAATATTAATATCAAATGAATATAAACTGATTTAATATTTATATTTAAATGCAATTTATATATACATTTAATATTGGTATAAAATTAATATAAATTTGTAACTAAATGAAATTTTTATATAGATTTAATTTTAATATAAAATTAATATAAATTAAAGTAATATTTATATTTAAATGAAATTTTGATATAGATTTAATTTTAATAGAAAATTAATATAAATTATAGTAATATTTATATTTAAATGCAATTTTTATATAGATTTAATTTTAATAGAAAATTAATATAAAATAAAGTAATATTTATATTTTAATGAAATTTTTATATCGATTTAATTTTAATAGAAAATTAATATAAATTAAAGTAATATTTATATTTAAATGAAATTTTTATATAGATTTAATTTTAATAGAAAATTAATATAAATTAAAGTAATATTTATATTTAAATGAAATTTTTATATAGATTTAATTTTAATAGAAAATTAATATAAATTAAAGTAATATTTATAATTAAATGAAATTTTTATATAGATTTAATTTTAATAGAAAATTAATATAAATTAAAGTAATATTTATATTTAAATGAAATTTTTATATAAATTTAATATTAGTATAAAATTAATATAAATTAAAGTAATATTTATATTTAAATGAAATTTTTATATCGATTTAATTTTAATAGAAAATTAATATAAATTAAAGTAATATTTATATTTAAATGAAATTTTTATATAGATTTAATTTTAATATAAAATTAATATATATTAAAGTAATATTTATATTTAAATGAAATTTTTATATCGATTTAATTTTAATATAAAATTAATATAAATTAAAGTAATATTTATATTTAAATGAAATTTTTATATAGATTTAGTTTTAATATAAAATTAACATAAATTAAAGTAATATTTATATTTAAATGAAATTTTTATATAGATATAATTTTAATAGAAAATTAATATAAATTAAAGTAATATTTATATTTAAATGAAATTTTTATACAAATTTAATATTAATATCAAATGAATATAAACTGATTTAATATTTATATTTAAATGCAATTTATATATACATTTAATATTGGTATAAAATTAATATAAATTTGTAACTAAATGAAATTTTTATATAGATTTAATTTTAATATAAAATTAATATAAATTAAAGTAATATTTATATTTAAATGAAATTTTTATATAGATTTAATTTTAATAGAAAATTAATATAAATTAAAGTAATATTTATATTTAAATGAAATTTTTAGATAGATTTAATTTTAATAGAAAATTAATATAAAATAAAGTAATATTTATATTTTAATGAAATTTTTATATCGATTTAATTTTAATAGAAAATTAATATAAAATAAAGTAATATTTATATTTTAATGAAATTTTTATATCGATTTAATTTTAATATAAAATTAACATAAATTAAAGTAATATTTATATTTAAATGAAATTTTTATATAGATTTAATTTTAATAGAAAATTAATATAAATTAAAGTAATATTTATAATTAAATGAAATTTTTATATAGATTTAATTTTAATAGAAAATTAATATAAATTAAAGTAATATTTATATTTAAATGAAATTTTTATATAAATTTAATATTAGTATAAAATTAATATAAATTATAGTAATATTTATATTTAAATGAAATTTTTATACAAATTTAATATTAATATCAAATGAATATAAACTGATTTAATATTTATATTTAAATGCAATTTATATATACATTTAATATTGGTATAAAATTAATATAAATTTGTAACTAAATGAAATTTTTATATAGATTTAATTTTAATATAAAATTAATATAAATTAAAGTAATATTTATATTTAAATGAAATTTTTATATAGATTTAATTTTAATAGAAAATTAATATAAATTATAGTAATATTTATATTTAAATGAAATTTTTATATAGATTTAATTTTAATAGAAAATTAATATAAAATAAAGTAATATTTATATTTTAATGAAATTTTTATATCGATTTAATTTTAATAGAAAATTAATATAAAATAAAGTAATATTTATATTTTAATGAAATTTTTATATCGATTTAATTTTAATATAAAATTAATGTAAATTAAAGTAATATTTATATTTAAATGAAATTTTTATATAGATTTAATTTTAATAGAAAATTAATATAACTTATAGTAATATTTATATTTAAATGAAATTTTTATATAGATTTAATTTTAATAGAAAATTAATATAAATTAAAGTAATATTTATATTTAAATGAAATTTTTATATAGATTTAATTTTAATAGAAAATTAATATAAATTAAAGTAATATTTATATTTAAATGAAATTTTTATACAAATTTAATATTAATATCAAATGAATATAAACTGATTTAATATTTATATTTAAATGCAATTTATATATACATTTAATATTGGTATAAAATTAATATAAATTTGTAACTAAATGAAATTTTTATATAGATTTAATTTTAATATAAAATTAATATAAATTAAAGTAATATTTATATTTAAATGAAATTTTTATATAGATTTAATTTTAATAGAAAATTAATATAAATTAAAGTAATATTTATATTTAAATGAAATTTTTAGATAGATTTAATTTTAATAGAAAATTAATATAAAATAAAGTAATATTTATATTTTAATGAAATTTTTATATCGATTTAATTTTAATAGAAAATTAATATAAAATAAAGTAATATTTATATTTTAATGAAATTTTTATATCGATTTAATTTTAATATAAAATTAACATAAATTAAAGTAATATTTATATTTAAATGAAATTTTTATATAGATTTAATTTTAATAGAAAATTAATATAAATTAAAGTAATATTTATAATTAAATGAAATTTTTATATAGATTTAATTTTAATAGAAAATTAATATAAATTAAAGTAATATTTATATTTAAATGAAATTTTTATATAAATTTAATATTAGTATAAAATTAATATAAATTATAGTAATATTTATATTTAAATGAAATTTTTATACAAATTTAATATTAATATCAAATGAATATAAACTGATTTAATATTTATATTTAAATGCAATTTATATATACATTTAATATTGGTATAAAATTAATATAAATTTGTAACTAAATGAAATTTTTATATAGATTTAATTTTAATATAAAATTAATATAAATTAAAGTAATATTTATATTTAAATGAAATTTTTATATAGATTTAATTTTAATAGAAAATTAATATAAATTATAGTAATATTTATATTTAAATGAAATTTTTATATAGATTTAATTTTAATAGAAAATTAATATAAAATAAAGTAATATTTATATTTTAATGAAATTTTTATATCGATTTAATTTTAATAGAAAATTAATATAAAATAAAGTAATATTTATATTTTAATGAAATTTTTATATCGATTTAATTTTAATATAAAATTAATGTAAATTAAAGTAATATTTATATTTAAATGAAATTTTTATATAGATTTAATTTTAATAGAAAATTAATATAACTTATAGTAATATTTATATTTAAATGAAATTTTTATATAGATTTAATTTTAATAGAAAATTAATATAAATTAAAGTAATATTTATATTTAAATGAAATTTTTATATAGATTCAATTTTAATAGAAAATTAATATAAATTAAAGTAATATTTATAATTAAATGAAATATTTATATAGATTTAATTTTAATAGAAAATTAATATAAATTAAAGTAATATTTATATTTAAATGAAATTTTTATATAAATTTAATATTAGTATAAAATTAATATAAATTAAAGTAATATTTATATTTAAATGAAATTTTTATATCGATTTAATTTTAATAGAAAATTAATATAAATTAAAGTAATATTTATAATTAAATGAAATTTGTATATAGATTTAATTTTAATAGAAAATTAATATAAATTAAAGTAATATTTATATTTAAATGAAATTTTTATACAAATTTAATATTAATATCAAATGAATATAAACTGATTTAATATTTATATTTAAATGCAATTTATATATACATTTAATATTGGTATAAAATTAATATAAATTTGTAACTAAATGAAATTTTTATATAGATTTAATTTTAATATAAAATTAATATAAATTAAAGTAATATTTATATTTAAATGAAATTTTGATATAGATTTAATTTTAATAGAAAATTAATATAAATTATAGTAATATTTATATTTAAATGCAATTTTTATATAGATTTAATTTTAATAGAAAATTAATATAAAATAAAGTAATATTTATATTTTAATGAAATTTTTATATCGATTTAATTTTAATAGAAAATTAATATAAATTAAAGTAATATTTATAATTAAATGAAATTTTTATATAGATTTAATTTTAATAGAAAATTAATATAAATTAAAGTAATATTTATATTTAAATGAAATTTTTATATAGATTTAATTTTAATAGAAAATTAATATAAATTAAAGTAATATTTATATTTAAATGAAATTTTTATATAGATTTAATTTTAATAGAAAATTAATATAAATTAAAGTAATATTTATAATTAAATGAAATTTTTATATAGATTTAATTTTAATAGAAAATTAATATAAATTAAAGTAATATTTATATTTAAATGAAATTTTTATATAAATTTAATATTAGTATAAAATTAATATAAATTAAAGTAATATTTATATTTAAATGAAATTTTTATATCGATTTAATTTTAATAGAAAATTAATATAAATTAAAGTAATATTTATATTTAAATGAAATTTTTATATAGATTTAATTTTAATATAAAATTAATATATATTAAAGTAATATTTATATTTAAATGAAATTTTTATATCGATTTAATTTTAATATAAAATTAATATAAATTAAAGTAATATTTATATTTAAATGAAATTTTTATATAGATTTAGTTTTAATATAAAATTAACATAAATTAAAGTAATATTTATATTTAAATGAAATTTTTATATAGATATAATTTTAATAGAAAATTAATATAAATTAAAGTAATATTTATATTTAAATGAAATTTTTATACAAATTTAATATTAATATCAAATGAATATAAACTGATTTAATATTTATATTTAAATGCAATTTATATATACATTTAATATTGGTATAAAATTAATATAAATTTGTAACTAAATGAAATTTTTATATAGATTTAATTTTAATATAAAATTAATATAAATTAAAGTAATATTTATATTTAAATGAAATTTTTATATAGATTTAATTTTAATAGAAAATTAATATAAATTAAAGTAATATTTATATTTAAATGAAATTTTTAGATAGATTTAATTTTAATAGAAAATTAATATAAAATAAAGTAATATTTATATTTTAATGAAATTTTTATATCGATTTAATTTTAATAGAAAATTAATATAAAATAAAGTAATATTTATATTTTAATGAAATTTTTATATCGATTTAATTTTAATATAAAATTAACATAAATTAAAGTAATATTTATATTTAAATGAAATTTTTATATAGATTTAATTTTAATAGAAAATTAATATAAATTAAAGTAATATTTATAATTAAATGAAATTTTTATATAGATTTAATTTTAATAGAAAATTAATATAAATTAAAGTAATATTTATATTTAAATGAAATTTTTATATAAATTTAATATTAGTATAAAATTAATATAAATTATAGTAATATTTATATTTAAATGAAATTTTTATACAAATTTAATATTAATATCAAATGAATATAAACTGATTTAATATTTATATTTAAATGCAATTTATATATACATTTAATATTGGTATAAAATTAATATAAATTTGTAACTAAATGAAATTTTTATATAGATTTAATTTTAATATAAAATTAATATAAATTAAAGTAATATTTATATTTAAATGAAATTTTTATATAGATTTAATTTTAATAGAAAATTAATATAAATTATAGTAATATTTATATTTAAATGAAATTTTTATATAGATTTAATTTTAATAGAAAATTAATATAAAATAAAGTAATATTTATATTTTAATGAAATTTTTATATCGATTTAATTTTAATAGAAAATTAATATAAAATAAAGTAATATTTATATTTTAATGAAATTTTTATATCGATTTAATTTTAATATAAAATTAATGTAAATTAAAGTAATATTTATATTTAAATGAAATTTTTATATAGATTTAATTTTAATAGAAAATTAATATAACTTATAGTAATATTTATATTTAAATGAAATTTTTATATAGATTTAATTTTAATAGAAAATTAATATAAATTAAAGTAATATTTATATTTAAATGAAATTTTTATATAGATTTAATTTTAATAGAAAATTAATATAAATTAAAGTAATATTTATAATTAAATGAAATATTTATATAGATTTAATTTTAATAGAAAATTAATATAAATTAAAGTAATATTTATATTTAAATGAAATTTTTATATAAATTTAATATTAGTATAAAATATTTAATATTAATAGAAAATTAATATAAATTAAAGTAATATTTATATTTAAATGAAATTTTTATATAGATTTAATTTTAATATAAAATTAATATATATTAAAGTAATATTTATATTTAAATGAAATTTTTATATCGATTTAATTTTAATATAAAATTAATATAAATTAAAGTAATATTTATATTTAAATGAAATTTTTATATAGATTTAGTTTTAATATAAAATTAACATAAATTAAAGTAATATTTATATTTAAATGAAATTTTTATATAGATATAATTTTAATAGAAAATTAATATAAATTAAAGTAATATTTATATTTAAATGAAATTTTTATACAAATTTAATATTAATATCAAATGAATATAAACTGATTTAATATTTATATTTAAATGCAATTTATATATACATTTAATATTGGTATAAAATTAATATAAATTTGTAACTAAATGAAATTTTTATATAGATTTAATTTTAATATAAAATTAATATAAATTAAAGTAATATTTATATTTAAATGAAATTTTTATATAGATTTAATTTTAATAGAAAATTAATATAAATTAAAGTAATATTTATATTTAAATGAAATTTTTAGATAGATTTAATTTTAATAGAAAATTAATATAAAATAAAGTAATATTTATATTTTAATGAAATTTTTATATCGATTTAATTTTAATAGAAAATTAATATAAAATAAAGTAATATTTATATTTTAATGAAATTTTTATATCGATTTAATTTTAATATAAAATTAACATAAATTAAAGTAATATTTATATTTAAATGAAATTTTTATATAGATTTAATTTTAATAGAAAATTAATATAAATTAAAGTAATATTTATAATTAAATGAAATTTTTATATAGATTTAATTTTAATAGAAAATTAATATAAATTAAAGTAATATTTATATTTAAATGAAATTTTTATATAAATTTAATATTAGTATAAAATTAATATAAATTATAGTAATATTTATATTTAAATGAAATTTTTATACAAATTTAATATTAATATCAAATGAATATAAACTGATTTAATATTTATATTTAAATGCAATTTATATATACATTTAATATTGGTATAAAATTAATATAAATTTGTAACTAAATGAAATTTTTATATAGATTTAATTTTAATATAAAATTAATATAAATTAAAGTAATATTTATATTTAAATGAAATTTTTATATAGATTTAATTTTAATAGAAAATTAATATAAATTATAGTAATATTTATATTTAAATGAAATTTTTATATAGATTTAATTTTAATAGAAAATTAATATAAATTAAAGTAATATTTATAATTAAATGAAATATTTATATAGATTTAATTTTAATAGAAAATTAATATAAATTAAAGTAATATTTATATTTAAATGAAATTTTTATATAAATTTAATATTAGTATAAAATTAATATAAATTAAAGTAATATTTATATTTAAATGAAATTTTTATATCGATTTAATTTTAATAGAAAATTAATATAAATTAAAGTAATATTTATAATTAAATGAAATTTGTATATAGATTTAATTTTAATAGAAAATTAATATAAATTAAAGTAATATTTATATTTAAATGAAATTTTTATACAAATTTAATATTAATATCAAATGAATATAAACTGATTTAATATTTATATTTAAATGCAATTTATATATACATTTAATATTGGTATAAAATTAATATAAATTTGTAACTAAATGAAATTTTTATATAGATTTAATTTTAATATAAAATTAATATAAATTAAAGTAATATTTATATTTAAATGAAATTTTGATATAGATTTAATTTTAATAGAAAATTAATATAAATTATAGTAATATTTATATTTAAATGCAATTTTTATATAGATTTAATTTTAATAGAAAATTAATATAAAATAAAGTAATATTTATATTTTAATGAAATTTTTATATCGATTTAATTTTAATAGAAAATTAATATAAATTAAAGTAATATTTATAATTAAATGAAATTTTTATATAGATTTAATTTTAATAGAAAATTAATATAAATTAAAGTAATATTTATATTTAAATGAAATTTTTATATAAATTTAATATTAGTATAAAATTAATATAAATTAAAGTAATATTTATATTTAAATGAAATTTTTATATCGATTTAATTTTAATAGAAAATTAATATAAATTAAAGTAATATTTATATTTAAATGAAATTTTTATATAGATTTAATTTTAATATAAAATTAATATATATTAAAGTAATATTTATATTTAAATGAAATTTTTATATCGATTTAATTTTAATATAAAATTAATATAAATTAAAGTAATATTTATATTTAAATGAAATTTTTATATAGATTTAGTTTTAATATAAAATTAACATAAATTAAAGTAATATTTATATTTAAATGAAATTTTTATATAGATATAATTTTAATAGAAAATTAATATAAATTAAAGTAATATTTATATTTAAATGAAATTTTTATACAAATTTAATATTAATATCAAATGAATATAAACTGATTTAATATTTATATTTAAATGCAATTTATATATACATTTAATATTGGTATAAAATTAATATAAATTTGTAACTAAATGAAATTTTTATATAGATTTAATTTTAATATAAAATTAATATAAATTAAAGTAATATTTATATTTAAATGAAATTTTTATATAGATTTAATTTTAATAGAAAATTAATATAAATTAAAGTAATATTTATATTTAAATGAAATTTTTAGATAGATTTAATTTTAATAGAAAATTAATATAAAATAAAGTAATATTTATATTTTAATGAAATTTTTATATCGATTTAATTTTAATAGAAAATTAATATAAAATAAAGTAATATTTATATTTTAATGAAATTTTTATATCGATTTAATTTTAATAGAAAATTAATGTAAATTAAAGTAATATTTATATTTAAATGAAATTTTTATATAGATTTAATTTTAATAGAAAATTAATATAAATTATAGTAATATTTATATTTAAATGAAATTTTTATATAGATTTAATTTTAATAGAAAATTAATATAAAATAAAGTAATATTTATATTTTAATGAAATTTTTATATAGATTTAATTTTAATAGAAAATTAATATAAATTAAAGTAATATTTATATTTAAATGAAATTTTTATATAGATTTAGTTTTAATATAAAATTAACATAAATTAAAGTAATATTTATATTTAAATGAAATTTTTATATAGATTTAATTTTAATAGAAAATTAATATAAATTAAAGTAATATTTATAATTAAATGAAATTTTTATATAGATTTAATTTTAATAGAAAATTAATATAAATTAAAGTAATATTTATATTTAAATGAAATTTTTATATAGATTTAATTTTAATAGAAAATTAATATAAAATAAAGTAATATTTATATTTTAATGAAATTTTTATATAGATTTAATTTTAATAGAAAATTAATATAAATTAAAGTAATATTTATATTTAAATGAAATTTTTATATAGATTTAGTTTTAATATAAAATTAACATAAATTAAAGTAATATTTATATTTAAATGAAATTTTTATATAGATTTAATTTTAATAGAAAATTAATATAAATTAAAGTAATATTTATAATTAAATGAAATTTTTATATAGATTTAATTTTAATAGAAAATTAATATAAATTAAAGTAATATTTATATTTAAATGAAATTTTTATATAAATTTAATATTAGTATAAAATTAATATAAATTAAAGTAATATTTATATTTAAATGAAATTTTTATATCGATTTAATTTTAATAGAAAATTAATATAAATTAAAGTAATATTTATATTTAAATGAAATTTTTATATAGATTTAATTTTAATATAAAATTAATGTAAATTAAAGTAATATTTATATTTAAATGAAATTTTTATATAGATATAATTTTAATAGAAAATTAATATAAATTATAGTAATATTTATATTTAAATGAAATTTTTATACAAATTTAATATTAATATCAAATGAATATAAACTGATTTAATATTTATATTTAAATGCAATTTATATATACATTTAATATTGGTATAAAATTAATATAAATTTGTAACTAAATTAAATTTTTATATAGATTTAATTTTAATATAAAATTAATATAAATTAAAGTAATATTTATATTTAAATGAAATTTTGATATAGATTTAATTTTAATAGAAAATTAATATAAATTATAGTAATATTTATATTTAAATGAAATTTTTATATAGATTTAATTTTAATAGAAAATTAATATAAAATAAAGTAATATTTATATTTTAATGAAATTTTTATATCGATTTAATTTTAATAGAAAATTAATATAAAATAAAGTAATATTTATATTTTAATGAAATTTTTATATCGATTTAATTTTAATATAAAATTAATGTAAATTAAAGTAATATTTATATTTAAATGAAATTTTTATATAGATTTAATTTTAATAGAAAATTAATATAAATTATAGTAATATTTATATTTAAATGAAATTTTTATATAGATTTAATTTTAATAGAAAATTAATATAAATTAAAGTAATATTTATATTTAAATGAAATCTTTATATAGATTTAATTTTAATAGAAAATTAATATAAATTAAAGTAATGTTTATATTTATATGAAATTTTTATATCGATTTAATATTAATATAAAATTAATATAAATTAATGTAATATTTATAATTAAATGAAATTTTTATATAGATTTAATTTTAATAGAAAATTAATATAAATTAAAGTAATATTTATATTTAAATGAAATTTTTATATAAATTTAATATTAGTATAAAATTAATATAAATTAAAGTAATATTTATATTTAAATGAAATTTTTATATCGATTTAATTTTAATAGATTTAAATTAATGTAATATTTATAATTAAATGAAATTTTTTTATATAGATTTAATTTTAATAGAAAATTAATATAAATTATAGTAATATTTATATTTAAATGAAATTTTTATATAGATTTAATTTTAATAGAAAATTAATATAAAATAAAGTAATATTTATATTTTAATGAAATTTTTATATCGATTTAATTTTAATAGAAAATTAATATAAAATAAAGTAATATTTATATTTTAATGAAATTTTTATATCGATTTAATTTTAATATAAAATTAATGTAAATTAAAGTAATATTTATATTTAAATGAAATTTTTATATAGATTTAATTTTAATAGAAAATTAATATAAATTAAAGTAATATTTATATTTAAATGAAATCTTTATATAGATTTAATTTTAATAGAAAATTAATATAAATTAAAGTAATATTTTATTTATATGAAATTTTTATATCGATTTAATATTAATATAAAATTAATATTAATTAATGTAATATTTATAATTAAATGAAATTTTTATATAGATTTAATTTTAATAGAAAATTAATATAAATTAAAGTAATATTTATATTTAAATGAAATTTTTATATAAATTTAATATTAGTATAAAATTAATATAAATTAAAGTAATATTTATATTTAAATGAAATTTTTATATCGATTTAATTTTAATAGATTTAAATTAATGTAATATTTATAATTAAATGAAATTTTTTTATATAGATTTAATTTTAATATAAAATTAATATAAATTAAAGTAATATTTATATTTAAATGAAATTTTTATATAGATTTAATTTTAATAGAAAATTAATATAAAATAAAGTAATATTTATATTATAATGAAATTTTTATATAGATTTAATTTTAATAGAAAATTAATATAAATTAAAGTAATATTTATATTTAAATGAAATTTTTATATCGATTTAATTTTAATAGAAAATTAATATAAATTAATGTAATATTTATAATTAAATGAAATTTTTATATAGATTTAATTTTAATATAAAATTAATATAAATTAAAGTAATATTTATATTTAAATGAAATTTTTATATAGATTTAATTTTAATATAAAATTAATATAAATTATAGTAATATTTATATTTAAATGAAATTTTTATATAGATTTAATTTTAATAGAAAATTAATATAAATTAAAGTAATATTTATATTTTAATGAAATTTTTATATCGATTTAATTTTAATAGATTTAAATTAATGTAATATTTATAATTAAATGAAATTTTTTTATATAGATTTAATTTTAATAGAAAATTAATATAAATTATAGTAATATTTATATTTAAATGAAATTTTTATATAGATTTAATTTTAATAGAAAATTAATATAAAATAAAGTAATATTTATATTTTAATGAAATTTTTATATCGATTTAATTTTAATAGAAAATTAATATAAAATAAAGTAATATTTATATTTAAATGAAATTTTTATACAAATTTAATATTAATATCAAATGAATATAAACTGATTTAATATTTATATTTAAATGCAATTTATATATACATTTAATATTGGTATAAAATTAATATAAATTTGTAACTAAATGAAATTTTTATATAGATTTAATTTTAATAGAAAATTAATATAAAATAAAGTAATATTTATATTTTAATGAAATTTTTATATCGATTTAATTTTAATAGAAAATTAATATAAAATAAAGTAATATTTATATTGTAACGAATCCGGAATTCTCGTCACAACCGGAACTCTCCCTCGTTGCTGAATGGCTCGCCGAGCCAGGGTTCGCGGCGAGGGGCGATCGGGAAACGACGGGTCGGGAAAAATAAAACACTGCGAGACGGTGTTATGGTTTTCGTCTCACCATGCCGCGGATCGCGAAGACGTCGACCGCGGTATCCCACGGATGCGCGTACGCGGTTCGCGGATCTGAGTATCGGTGACGGGCCCTACTTCGTCCAGGTACGCGGGGGTCGGAACCGGCGGCTAGCGGTCGGATTTGTCGGGGGCGGTAACGGCGGGGTTCGTCCGGCGGCGCGCGGAACGGGCGACGACACAACGGCGCGCTGCGGACGGGGTTCCGACGGCTCGTGGGAACGGTGACGGGGACTTCGGCGCGAAGCGGTCCCGTGGGTCGGTTCGACGGCTCGTGGAACGGACGCGGGTGCAACCGGCGCGTTGCAACGGGTGTCCCGGCGGCTCGCGGGAACGGTGACGGGGCTTCGGCTCGAAGCGGTCCCGTGGGTCGGTTCGACGGCTCGTGGAACGGACGCGGGTGCAACCGGCGCGTTGCAACGGGTGTCCCGGCGGCTCGCGGGAACGGTGACGGGGCTTCGGCTCGAAGCGGTCCCGTGGGTCGGTTCGACGGCTCGTGGAACGGACGCGGGTGCAACCGGCGCGTTGCAAACGGTGTCCCGGCGGCTCGCGGGAACGGGGCTTCGGCTCGAAGTGGCGACGGCTCGTCGGGGTAAGGCGCTTACCGATGTTCCGATCCGTTTGGGCGGCTCGCCTGCTGGGCTCGGAAAGAGAGCGAGTCTCCTTCCGTGCTGCCTCTTATAGGCAAATTCGGTGGTGGCTGCGGGATACGCGGGTTGCGGTGTGCGCGTAATTCGCCGAATTGTGCCTGCTTCGAGGCGCGAAAACGCGGGAAGGCGCGTAATACCGCGTTGTGCCTGGTTGCGAGGCGTGAAATCGAGCTGGTATGTGTTCGGGTTCGATCGGGGTGGTTCGGCGTGTTTCGGTGGTGCGCGAGTCTTCGCGTTCGTAACAGATCTGTACAGAGCCCGCTGTACAGGTCTGTTACAATATTTTAATGAAATTTTTATATCGATTTAATTTTAATATAAAATTAATGTAAATTAAAGTAATATTTATATTTAAATGAAATTTTTATATAGATTTAATTTTAATAGAAAATTATTATAAATTATAGTAATATTTATATTTAAATGAAATTTTTATATAGATTTAATTTTAATAGAAAATTAATATAAATTAAAGTAATATTTATATTTAAATGAAATCTTTATATAGATTCAATTTTAATAGAAAATTAATATAAATTAAAGTAATGTTTATATTTAAATGAAATTTTTATATAGATTTAATTTTAATAGAAAATTAATATAAATTAAAGTAATATTTATATTTTAATGAAATTTTTATATCGATTTATTTTTAATATAAAATTAATGTAAATTAAAGTAATATTTATATTTAAATGAAATTTTTATATAGATTTAATTTTAATAGAAAATTAATATAAATTATAGTAATATTTATATTTAAATGAAATTTTTATGTAGATTTAATTTTAATAGAAAATTAATATAAATTAAAGTAATATTTATATTTAAATGAAATCTTTATATAGATTTAATTTTAATAGAAAATTAATATAAATTAAAGTAATATTTATATTTATATGAAATTTTTATATCGATTTAATATTAATATAAAATTAATATAAATTAATGTAATATTTATAATTAAATGAAATTTTTATATAGATTTAATTTTAATAGAAAATTAATATAAATTAAAGTAATATTTATATTTAAATGAAATTTTTATATAAATTTAATATTAGTATAAAATTAATATAAATTAAAGTAATATTTATATTTAAATGAAATTTTTATATCGATTTAATTTTAATAGATTTAAATTAATGTAATATTTATAATTAAATGAAATTTTTTTATATAGATTTAATTTTAATATAAAATTAATATAAATTAAAGTAATATTTATATTTAAATGAAATTTTTATATAGATTTAATTTTAATAGAAAATTAATATAAAATAAAGTAATATTTATATTATAATGAAATTTTTATATAGATTTAATTTTAATAGAAAATTAATATAAATTAAAGTAATATTTATATTTAAATGAAATTTTTATATCGATTTAATTTTAATAGAAAATTAATATAAATTAATGTAATATTTATAATTAAATGAAATTTTTATACAAATTTAATATTTATATCAAATGAATATAAACTGATTTAATATTTATATTTAAATGCAATTTATATATACATTTAATATTGGTATAAAATTAATATAAATTTGTATCTAAATGAAATTTTTATATAGATTTAATTTTAATATAAAATTAATATGAATTAAAGTATATTTTTATTTAAATGAATTTTTTATACAAATTTAATATTAATTTCAAATGAATATAAATTAAAGTAATATTTATAATTAAATGAAATTATTATATAAATTTAATATTAGTATAAAATTAATATAAATTAAAGTAATATTTATATTTAAATGAAATTTTTATATAGATTTAATTTTAATATAAAATTAATATATATTAAAGTAATATTTATATTCAAATGAAATTTTTATATCGATTTAATTTTAATATAAAATTAATATAAATTAAAGTAATATTTATATTTAAATGAAATTTTTATATAGATTTAATTTTAATAGAAAATGAATATAAATTAAAGTAATATTTATAATTAAATGAATTTTTTATACAATTTTAATATTAATTTCAAATGAATATATATTAAAGTAATATTTATATTTAAATGAAATTGTTATATAAATTCAATATTAGTATAAAATTAATATAAATTAAAGTAATATTTATATTTTACCCTTTCGCTACTACGTGCGACTATAGTCGCTCTGCATAAAACGCCACTGAGGTACTACGGGTAACTATAGTCGCTCTGCATAAAATGCCACTGATGTACTACGGGCGTCTATAGTCGTCCTGCATAAGATGCCGCGTACTGGATATATGACCAGCAATTGGAGTTGTTGGCACGTTTACGATTTCCGTGGCCCCTCGTTTTGAGGTTATATTTGTGTTCTTGGAGTTTTCTCTCCACGGCGAGAACCAACCCGTTCAGCGGGAGTACCACGGAGGAGAAGCAGCCCGTTCAGC